>JAHKKF010514507.1:1468-14970 GCA_019740295.1 Labeo calbasu | reverse complement strand
GGGACTCTGCTAGCAGTTTCAGAGGAACTACACCCGACGTACCTGGAGTGGGGATGTCGCAGCTGAATAGAGCGAAAGGCGCCGTGCCTGAAGATGAAAGCCACAGGGAACACAGGGTGCCTTTGCCAATACGTAGAGACACCAGGTGAGTGCCCAACACATCCTGGTCTGCAGACTCAGCATCTGGCAGTCTCATGGAGGGCCATAGTGCTGTAAGATAACCAAGTGGAAGAATGCTCTTACTGACCACGTAGTGACTGTCTACCGGATGACAGACGGTCGGAATGGGGCTGGATCCATCGCTCATCCCCGGGTCAAGAGTTGATCTAGATAGGTCAGTTAACCCACCTCCTCTGGGTTGCTCGTCTGAGGAAAACTTAGAGACCTATCAAGGGTTCTAGGTAACCTACTAACGAGCTGACATTGCTACCTTCCTGCGAGAACTTTGACCATCGGGCGGGTCTGGCCGGAGGCCCGGCTGTTGCGGGGCCTCAGCAGTTCTGCAGGGGGCCGTTTGTGGCGAAGAGCAGGCGGGGGTTGTCGGGGGTACAGGGCCGGAGCCCGACCCATGCCTGAGGGCAGATATATGGTGGCCTCTGCCTGCTTTTTTTTTTATTACCGTGAAGAACTGGCGATGGACCGACCTGGGAAATGGGGGTTCAAGAAGCGGACTTCTTAACTTCCCGCATTTCTGCCAGGTTAAGTCACAGGTGGCGTTCCTGGACCAACAAAGTGAACATTGTCCTTCCCAAAGCCTGCGGTGCAACTTTCATAGCTCAGAGAGCATAATCGGTCACTGAACGCAGTTCCTGTAGCTCTAGGTTGGAACCACCCTCGTACAGAGCTTTGTGGGGTTTTCACCCAGCGGAACCTTCTTCGCTTCCTATTGTTCCCCGTCGACGCACATCGCAGCAGCCTCATACCCGAAAGTAGAAGGACCGAAATGGGAAGTGGTTGAGGTGAGACGCAGCTTCACGTAAAAACACGCAACTCATGAGCAAAGTGTGCCCATGGTCATGTTTTCACAAGCAAAACATGAATCAACAATGAGCGCTGCATCGGTGTAACCCAACAATGAACACAACGATCATGTCGATCATTTAGGGAGGTAAGCCGCAACCAGAAGGACACGGAAGGAAAGGCATGCTTATCAACACACAATCCCAACCGCACCAGCTCTTTTAGAGAAATGACTCTTTAAGGAGGAAGATTTGCTCTTCTTGTTATCTGTTGCTGTTGTACAAGGAAGATATGATGGTTGGTTGGTGTCACGCTCATTCTACACTGTGATTGGACGGTAGACTAAAAGTGACAGTGATTAGCGCTGCGTTTTACCCCAGTTGAGTACTCAAAAAATGTGGCGCTCCCATTAAAACAACCTAAAAATATGCAAAAATATGCAGCCTTACTGTATTAATTAGTTTTCTGTTTTAGGTATGGTACTGTATGTTCATCAGTTTACACTGTAATAACATTTGCAAACATGCATTGTGCCAAATACATGTTTTTGCAAATACATATTTGTATTGTGTACTAACCGTTTTATGAATGCAATAAAGTACTCAAGGCATGCTGAAGGGGTTACAGGCATTCCGGTTCATGTCTGTGTTAAATCACAGACATCATAGTGTAGCTGAAAATGACAATAAAGAAAATAAGCCCTGGAAGCATACAGCATACATTCTGATTTATGAGCTGTTTACCTTAAGGGGGACCAAAAAATGTCAAAATGTATTCGTATTACTATCCTTGTGGGGACATTTGGTCCCCATAGTATAAAGAATACCAGGTACACACCCACATGTTGAATTTCCATGTTTTATGCAGACGTCCCGTAGGTGTAATGGTTTTTATACTGTACAAACTGCATTTTCTATTCCCTTACCCTTAACCTACCCCTCACACAAAACTTTCTGCTATTTTAGATTTTCAAAAAACTTCATTCTGTATGATTTATAAGCTTGGACCACACACACACACACAGGTGGTCTAGTTGTACCTTCCAGGTCTCTGTAGGAATATCTAACCAGGCTTCATTGCTGAGTCACAATCATAGGTGGAATGGCACAGCAAGAAACATTGAATGCAAACAGAGCCTCGGTTAGCAGGCTAACACAAAAAGAAACACAGAAGCTGTCTAGTCTAACCACAATAATCTAACTACAGTGCATTACATGTATTCACAGTACATTTGATTTTGCTGCTAGTTTGGATTCCAAAATTCTTCTAAAGGAATAATTCACTTGCAAAAAGTTTTTAACTATCGCTCACGTCATTCCAAATCTGTATGAATCTCTTTCTTTAGTGTCATACAAAAGAAGAAATTTAGCAGAATAATCACTCTGAGTTTGAACGATGAAGGGGACTATCAAGCTCTAAAAATAAAAGAATCATAAAAAAACTTTTACTTTTGGGTAAACTACTTTGCTCTAAAGTGGTTTGATAAGAATCACACAATTAGCTGTCTCATGGCTGGTTTCAAAGATTTTCATTTCCTTCATAAGTACTAGAAAATAAGAATCTCTAAATGTGTTATTAGGTTACACTGAGGATTTTGCTGCACAGGAGAATTTGATATAATGCTATCAGATGCTATAATCCGTACTCATTACACAGTAACTATGTGCAAACATTTTCACTTTTAGTTAGGCCTCTGATCATCTGTTCAGAAAAAAAGCTGGAATGGTACAGTGGATGACAGGAGTTTTATGATCTAATATGCAGAGTCAGCTTTACAGGACAGGAGTGATTTTGATGAAATGGGTTACCAAACCTGCTTGTTTGACCTTTATAAGAATAAACTACATTAAAGTGGTGCTTACCCGAGCAAAACTCACCGCCACAGTGCTATGTGGTTGTTAAGGTATTTTTAAAAAGCTCTTATTAATATTGGTGGACATAGCTGAGATGGACATAGCTTTTTCCAGTGTAACCAACCAAAGTCTCCTCTAAATCAGGGGTTTTTGAACTTTTACAAGTTGCTTTTGGACCAAAAATGCTACTCTGTAGCATGCAAAATACATGTTTATTTGTGTGTGTTGTGTTCGCTTCATTCATCCAGTCTCTGGATAACCGGCTACCAGCAATATCTCTTCCCTCGCTGAATAGTGAATGTTTGCCGTTGTTATTACTTGGAGCTATGATAAAGAATAGAGCAATACAGTGGTGTACAAAATGCAGTGCTTTATCAATACGTTTCTGTGTTGGGCTAACGCATATACCATTGCTGTTTGGGTGTTTAATGTAACGGTGGTGGACTTTCTGTTTCCGACATGCGCTGCACGCAGTAGACCAATCACAACAGACTGGGTCATCAGACCAATCACCGCAGATTAGTGTCATGCAAATAAGGAAATGAATCGTTGAATGAATCGTTTGGGAGTCGTTGAGCAAATAAGGTAAAAATAAATACATATTATAAGACAATGACATTTTTTTTTTTGACTTTGCATGCATGTCAATCTGTTGTTGGGGACTCCCAAAACCAAAGTATGAACATTTCATAATCCATAACAGGGGCACTTTAACAAAGATTAGGTAATGCTGTTTATTTATGTTAACTAATGCATTAACTAACATGAACTGATACAACCTTATTGTAAAGTGTTACCATATTTGGTACAATAGTACATTAAACTAATTTAGTATTTTCAGACAGGCAGATTTCTCTGCATCCCTAAGACTCCTTAACTTAAGTAACTTCTTGGTCTGCTAGAACATAAAAGAATGGAGACAACATAAATGCATTTCCCTTACATGTATTTCAGCCATTCACACAAGTCAACATTGCACAACCACAGGCACCACACACACACAGGTTTGTTTTTGTGAATTGTGGGGACTTCTATTGTTTTATACTGTACAAACCATACACCCTACACCAACCCTAAACCTAGCCCTTACAGGAAACTGTGCACATTTTTACTTTCTCAAAAAAAAAAAAACAAAAAAAAAAAAAAAACCCCCAAACTCATTCTGTATGATTTATAAGCCAATAAATGGGGCAAAGTCACCCTCTCCTTGTAATACCTATGTCATACCCATGTCGTTATACAAATTTGTATCCTGATATGTCACAAAAACATGCACACACTCACTACATTTATCTCTGAAACTTGCCTAACTTTTGTAGATTAACCTAAGAAATAGAATCAATTTAAATCTGAATGCCTCCTCCTCTCGTTCGAAATTCACTCCCTGGACTCAATCCCCTTGTGTACCTCCACTGCCAGCCCTGGTTGCTAAATGTGTTTGTGTATTGACCACCCCAAAGCGCAAATATTCATCTTCGTTGCACACTGTGTCACAAGTTTTTACCAGGACTGACAAGCTAGCAAAGAAAAACAAAGCAATTAATGTAGAAAACACAATACACTGTGGTACAAGCAGAGCAAAGGATCTACTGACTCCAATACAAACAGAAAACGCTCAGCTCAGAGTTCTGCACTGGGAGATGCAAGACTGCTGGCCCTGTTTTCTGATGCCAATATCTGTACTAGGGATCTCACAGTAGGGACTGCTGCATGCTGCTTCCCAATCACAGGCCATCGATCCCTGCTTCTACACCAGCGCCCGAGTCTCTAAATCACAGTCTAGGCTTATGTCAGCATTAGTAAAGGATCCCAACTACAAGCCCATCATGACCTACACTGATACAACTGTTACTTTTAGCTTGGGTCTCATTTGCATTGAGTATTGGCAAGATAAGCTCCTGGAGTTCACAGAGAAAATACTTAGAAGAGAATTAGTATGTGATCAACACTACAATTGCTGAACAAGTACAAAGTACAGAGAAAGAGAGAGAGGGAGAGAGAGAGAGAGAGAGAGATGAGAGATGAATATTTGGATTGTAAACATGCCTTTAAGCTTTAAAACTACCAACAATTTAATTGGGGAAAAAATATAGTGCATAAAATAGCAAACACAAAGTACATGTAGAAGAAACAAGATGAAATTTACTTATAATACAACATAATCACTTACGAAGTGCAGACAATAACTGGAATGAAGAACTTAAGCACATAGAGGGATATAACAAACAAAATTACCAAAGCAACTAAGCTTTTCTGGTACATTTCTCTAATCACCCTGAACATTTGCAAAACTATTTGTACAAACAGTACCACACAATGGTAAAAAAGCCTGTAACTTATCTCTCAAAAGTAATTTCTCGATGAACATATCAGTGCTATCAGAATGACAAATCCTTGTGTCACTGTTCACAAACAAGATGTTTATGTTGTCAACAGTGTACTCTGTCAGTATTCCCTGATGTAAACTATGGCTACAGTTTCGATGACAGTTACAGAAAATGCATGTCTGCACTTTTTCTGTATGCCATATATCAATTTCCACAGTGCACATAACTGAATGTGGGATACTGATTGCAAGAGATTGAACAGGATTCACATTTACTGTTGGTTTGTCAATAAACTACAATCAAGATTCGCCATGAGAGCAATTTATCAATTCAAGACATTAACAAAAATATATATAGAAAATATGCTTGAGAGATTATGACAACTGTTCAACTGTTTTGCTTTTAATGACTTGCAAAAGGGTAAGAGTATTCAACAGAACCCATCACATTTTTATTTATTTATTTGTTATTTTTTTAAAGAATAGCAAATTGCTATTATGAGAATGTGGAGGTTGAAGTAGCAGTTTTTGATCATTTCAGCTGCTTTAAGAAATGTTCCAAAAGTGACTAAGGAAAACTAATATGTAACTAAGTAAATCATAAAAAAATAAAATGAAATATTACCATAGATAAATACATACATGACATGTCATATATATATGTATTTCCCCCTGGTAATCAAGCAATGGAAATGTTTATTATAAACAAATTTCTACTTTTTGGTTGACACTTATTGCTTACCATGCAATACATTACAAGAATATAAATTTTGTCTCGCCGTGTGCTCTTGTGTATCAAACTGAACATTTAGATTCAGATTTCAACAGCAGGTCAAAATTTTCAGGGAACTCTCAATACTATAGTAGACAGCAAATAAATATGAACATTTGTATTTATCTATTTGGTTTTGAAATGTTACATGTAAACTAGAAATTGTGTTTCTGTCATGCAAAATGTGCAGTGTTACGGGATGTGCAATCACTGCTCTGAAAATGAAATATGCATTCTTCAAATTGCTGGTTATGAACCAGTCCAGTTTGAATCAGATACAAAATGTGTTTCAGCATGAGCATTCTTAGACTGTGTGACCTTAACATAATATTCAGGACTGGCCACAAACCACTCTTTTTCGGCACCAGAAAATACCAGCTGTAAAACCTGGATTCCTTCAGGGAAGGAAACACTTCCTCTATGGCTCCTTTCTCCAACAAAGAATTCTTGCCTCATCAGAGCAATGGCGATGGCTGCTGCATTTCCATAATCTGATGCAAAAGTGGCAGAGTATTACATTAACAACCATTTTATATAATAAAACTATGGGCTTCCCTGAGATAAGGTCCAGCATCCCCATGAACGTACCGTACGGAGGACAAGCGGTTTGGAGAATGGATGAAACTATGTGCTTCATAAATTATCCAAATGCGATATATTTTCTTTTCTGTTCTGACGATATCCCTGTTTTTCCTGAGGACATACTCAGATGAAAGCTGAAAGACTCCGCATTCCTGCTGTGTAAAGTAATATCCTCAATTTCAGTGTGCATCCACAGTACTAAACTCCTCATGTGGAGACCTCATCTGCAAGGCTACTGAAGCAGCTGAAAATAATTCTGTAAGGGTGTAGATCTTACAATATAACCCATAAGCAGTCATTGGGTAATTATAAAAATTTTATATATCAGGATTTTATATGCAATGGTCATTTGTAATTATGTGGAGAACTTCAATCTCGCCAACCCTCAAGGAAACCACATCTTGGAAGAATGTAATACGTTCCGAGATATAACTGAGCTAGGTTAAATATTTAATTTGCTATTTAATACCTATTTCTGTCATTTTCATTTCTGAGAGTTTTAACAGTTACTGACTGGAGCATCACTGCCTAGCAGTCAGGCGTATTTTTTAGTTTGATTTCAAATCTCGATGGTTTGGCCAGAAATGGAAATAAATCTTGTCTATTATGCTGTTCCACCTAAGAATTCCCTGCTGATTTCTAAAATTAACCTGACAATTCAAAAACTGACTCTTTCAAATGGTCTAATTGGAATATGATTAGAGTATGTGTGCTCAGGAGAATGTGTTATTACTCTTTCATTTATTCAAGTGCAAACTTTGCCATGGATGTTTTTCCTCAAATTACTTGGGATAAATAAAAATAAAAACAAATGAGCCAAGTGCTGACACAAAGTAATTTTATAGATCCGTTTGGTCTTGGAAGAATTTGATGAGAAATGAGTTTCGATTCATTATGAAAAATCTTACTTTTGCTTGGTATCTTGGCATGATTTTGCATTTTATATATTTAAACCAGGTTGTGTGTGAGACTGTGTTTGTTTTTGTGGACTGCTTAAAGGCACAAGATAGTATTTCCTTTTGAGGGAACACTGCGGCATGGTTTTGATGCCATGGGAAAGCCTTTAGCAAGCATCTGTGTTTGAAGCACATGTAAACACACCAATCTGATTAGCCTAGGCAGGTCCTGTGGCATAAGACCAGCTGCGACCATAAGATGGTGCCTACAATGGAGCTCATCAGCTTCTTTGTCTTCAGAAGCTTTCAGTATGGTGGCATGGATATTAACATTCCCATAGCATCAACGCCATAATGTAGCAAAACCCTCAAAAGACAACATCTCAGTGTTAATTATTTGTATCCCGCTTCTCCCAAAGGGGAAACCCATTCCACTTGATCAAGTTTATGCGCAGATACCTTCATTCCTTGGCAATTTGAAGCAAATCGGTACGCCGTCATACATCACAGGGTGATGCGGCACCAGTAAGGATGACAGTAGTTGCAAATGAAAAGGTAAAGCAAATGAGATGAGACCAATACCAACCCATTTCTTGTTCCTCTAATCATTCTCTTTTCCTTTCCTTACAAATGTACTCCCCTTTTTCCTGCTTGTTTTTCTGCTGCTGTGCTGATCGTTTTTTCTTTTCTCTCTTTTTAACAATAACAAATCAGTTTTCTCTTCAGCCAAAGATCCCAGTGAATCCGTTTTCATTTTATCTTTCAACTGTGTGCTTTCTTCTGCTTTTGATCCAACGTGATCTCATGACAGTTCATATCAATTTTACGTAAAATTTGATTCTACAAAACATGCATTTACTTACATTGTTTTACAGACACTAAAACATACAATACTATGGAAGCCTGTTTCTGCCACTGAACAAATTTTTTTTAAAAAGGTTACTGCGACTTCTCACAATTCTGACTTTTGTTTCTCAAAATTGCTTATACAAACTCGCAATTCTGACTTTTTTTCTCAGAATTATGAGATATAAACTCACACTTCTGAGAAATAAAGTCAGAATTGTGTGACATAAACTGGCAATTCTGAAAAATAAAGTCACAATTGTGTGATATAAACCGAGAAAAAGTCAGAATTGTGAGATACAACCTTGCAGTTGTAAGAAAAAAAAGGCAAAACTGCCAGATACAAACTCGCAATTGCGAGAAAAAAAGTCAGAATTGTGAGTTTATATCTCACAATTCTGACTTTATTTCTCGCAGTTGCGAGTTTATATCTCAGTCAGACTTGCGAGATGTACACGCGAAATTGCAAGAAAAAAGTCAGAATTGTGAGATAAAATGTCGCAATGACCTTTTTTTTTTTTATTCAGTGGTGGAAACGGGCTTCCATACAATACTGATGTATTTGCAACATTTAAATGTACAATGCTGACGTAATGATGACACCTAAAATGTAAATTATTTACATATGACCAACTTTATGGACAAATTAATCCTTATGAATATTAAAATCACTGCATTAATTTTATTAACATTGTATTCAGTTGTCATATCAATGACGTTATGATAACATTTCATTCAGTTCTGTGTGCATTCAGCTGTGTTCTGTGACATTACACCCTTAAAACAAATAACATTTCTGCAATCTTTTAACCATTACTTACCATCTAATATTTACTTTGTTTACAATAGGACACAAAAGGCATTTTCTCCTACATGCTGTGACTAACAACAGAACGTAAAATACAACAAAAACGCAACAAAAGGAATCGATTTTATTTGTGTGCTGCAATCCAAATCTTCAGAATCCATTTGACTGCAAGGACTAGTCCCAAACTCAAACCTCCATCCTGAGCAAGCATCAACCGTAAGCATCAAAACCCGAGCTGACCTGCTCACTACAAATTCAAAAGTTGCTGCTTCAAGAAACTTTACGACAAGTTTTATAGCAGGAAATTTAAATGCTCATCGGCTCTCACCTGCTTTGTCACAGATTGCGACATGCCGTGCTTCTGGTGAGGTGTGTTTGAATGAGAAATGCGCACCTTCACAGAGTGGATCGGGATAATAATCTGGACAATATTTTCAGTGAATAACAATTTAAATTCTGCTCTGCTTCTCATACACAACCATTGTATTCTACCAGAGAGGACTGCGGCTGCAACATATGGTCATTTGGATCACTTTTGGTACTGCTTTTGAAAATAAATTCAATAAAATTAAATAAATAAATTATTGTGATTAAACTAATGTCTGTCATGTTTTTCTTTATACTGTACAGTGATGGTTATAGTTAGGTTTAGAGGTATTAGTAGGGTGACCACCTGTCCCAGATTGCGTTGTACTGCACAGCATTTTCACCCCTTGTCCCGCACATCACATACTGATAAAATGTCCTGCATTTTCATCAGTTTGTTTGTTATTAATTATCATATTAAGAAAACGTTCATGCATTTTTTTTTGCCTTTTTAAGAAAGCTTTTTATTTATTCTTTTTGTCGCGTAGTTTCTGCGCAAAGGATTTGCAGACCTCATCAAGTGATCTAGCACCATCGTGGTTGAGCGCGCACGGAAAAACACAATATTCTCCATTCATTTTAATCAATTTTAAAAAAAAATCAATGCAGCTGTCAGACGCGATTTTCTTCTTATTTTAATTGTTTATTTGAGGCGGTTTTTTTGGCGTTATATTAATGACAAATGTCTAGAGTGCACTATTGTAATGCGGAGGCGAATCAAAATGCACAAGCACAAATCTCTTCTCTCACAGGTGGATTCTCTTCACTGTCATCTTGCTTGCATGTGCACGCTCAGAAACATAAATCAGTGCATATGACAACGGATGTAATCAGTATTTACATAGCATAACAGTCTCACATGTGTCCTGCATTGTCCTGCAAAATCACATCTACGTCCCACAACAGATCTATTGCCAGGTGGTCACCCTAGGTAGGAGTGGGATTAGTGACTATAAAAAATATATTTTTAGTGCTATTTTGTTACTAAAATGGTCTTTTTCAAGCATATTTCATCCATTACATTTTATATCTTTTTGTATTCACTATAAAATGGGTAGGTTTAAAATACCAATAGCAAGCGTTAAACATTGAAATACATCCAAATTGTACATTTCAACATCAATAAAAACGTACAAAAATGTATTTTTTGTGCTTGTAAACGTTATGCACTAATACCTACGTATAAACACTGATCCTAGGCTGTTTGATCGCTGAAGGCAATCCCACAGCATCAACTCCATGACGCATTGTCTCGTTCCCATTTCAGGGAACCAGGTTACATACGCAACCCTGAGACGTTGTGTCGTTATGGGCCACTGTGTTACATATTATCTGTCAGCCACTGCATGATTGTTCCACTTAGTTCCCCTGTACACATATACTTGTAGAAATATACTCTGAAAATAGGTTAAGCATTAGCATAGCTTCAACAGTCATATTAGCATTTCCATTGTCACAAGGAATTGCTGCCTATCACCCTACAAGCATCCAAGATCAAGTATTAAAATGAAAAATCTGTCAGCATTTAATCATTCTTTTGTGAATTCTAAACCCACGTCTTTTTTCCTCTTTTGGAACACAAAGGGAGTCAATTTTAATAATGTCCTTGTGCGCTGTACTAGGACACAGTGTGAAATTGCATTATATAATTAACTACAACAGTAACATTGTACTCAACATTACAGTACCATTTTACACCTATAACAAGTAAACTGAATTAATTAATAACAATAACAATATGTATTTTCTGAACTAAACCTAAGTGTTTTCTGCAACAATGCTAGGCTGTGATCAGTTGTCTGGGTGCTTTTTTTAAACAGTTTCTATACAAACAATAGCATTTGTCTTTGGAATAAAAAATAAAGAAAACAAATGGAAGTAATGAGATAATGCATTACTTTTTTAATATACAACAAAATATCTGGGTTATGTTTTCAAGTAAATAGCACAAATAAATCATTTTTTCATTATATTAACTGATGCCTCTACTGTGCCCATGTTGGAAAACACTTCAGTGTTGCTACTTTTTTCTCTTTCCATGGTAAAGTTCTGGCAACAACACAGTTTTACATTTAATCAATATCTGTTAACCCATCAAATAATGATCTGAATGGATCACACTTAGAATGCTGTTTCAAAACCATAGTAACATCTTTTACCTTTTAATTTAGTAAGTGAAAGAAATATATCAGCTAACGCAACCTCTCATACAGTGTCAGCTTCCTATTAAGTAGGTGCTATCTGGATACAAATGCATATTAATGCCAGATGTTAAAGAGGCCTATGATATTCTGGTCTCTAGACTTGGTACAGGTCCTTTGCGACGGGTGTCTGCAGAGCTTTGGGCAGTCTTGCATGCAGGTGTACCATCAAAAGGGGTTCGTATGGAGTCTTCGGATATTTTATGCAGTTCCAGCTAATGATTTTGCCACAACCATTCATGTTTCTTCCCAGGGGGACTACAAGGACTGTTTCTCCTCCCTTTAATGTGTATTTATAGATAGTAAAATTATAAAGTGAAGTAATCATTGCTATTTGTTAATTGAAGTGTTACTTATGTGTATTTAATGTTTTCATGTTTGTTTGGTTCATGTAATGGCCATTATGTGTATGTGTTTTCCCCTTTTTTTGTGTTAATTGGTGCTGGCCACCAATGTATAAGTTTGTTAGCTGTGTCTGTAGTCAGTTTGTGTTGTTCTTTGTGAGAACAGGTTCTGTAGTCCCTAGACCTCTATATTTCTTTTAAAACAGCCAAATGCAGTGACCCAAGTTTGTCGTATAAGTTTTTGGTTATTAGTTAATTTTTTTCTTTATATTTTGGTTTATTTTTGTGGGTTAACATTTTGTCTCATTATAAGGAAGTAAACCCTTAAGCATTTGTAGTAGCCTGCCCTTTGTGGATTTTTTTTTTTTTTTGTTGGTCACGTCTACCACATCCTTCCTTCAATGTAAGTCTACATTTTTTTTGTGCAAACGGCATTCTACTTACTGATGATAGTTAATAACAAATTAAGCTCGCAACAGTAGTCATCAGATGTTACTGTACTCTTAACGCTAACAACTGAGAGCAACTGTCAATAGTGGTGGCGAGCCTTTAAAAGAGCAAATGTCCAGTACAGGACCTTCTCCCCACTAAGGTAAAACCACATCAACCCCAATCTGTAATGCTTTTCTGTGCTCCAAAGCCAAATGAACCCCAGAGAGCATCGAGGTCAGTGTCCAACTCGATCCGAATTACGGTCAGGAATGAGTATAGTAACCAGTGTCCAGCATAGAGCAATGTCTGTAATGTCAGTAGTTAGGCACCTCTCACGTTCTGGCTATCACACCACTTGCTCAGCAGTGACCACGTGACCCTGCCGACCCTTGTGGTAAAGCAAATGAGATGAGATCTCAACAGTTCAATTTCTCATCAGTGTTCAATACCAACCCATTTCTTGTTCCTCTAATCATTCTCTTTCCCTTTTCTTACAAACTTATTCCCATTCTTCCTGCTTGTCTCATCTGTTTTTCTGTTGCTTGTACTGCTCTTTTTTCCTTTTTTTTTTTTCTTTTTAACAATAACAAATCAGTTTTCGGCTTTCTCTTCAGCCAAGGACCCCAGTGAGCCGGTTTTCAATTTATCTTTCATCTGTGTGCTTTCTTCTGCTTTCGATCATTCTCTTTTTAGCTATAAATAGCCATTCAGTTCTCTTCTATCTCAAAGGTCCAGCAATTTTAAACCGTCTCAAAGCAGCCCATAGCTTTCCTTTGGGTGTACCATTGGCACAAAAGGCCAAGGACTTGCCTATCATTAAAGAAGTGTAGTGAAGTCTGTTGCACATAACCAATTATCAGTAGCTTCACTTGATTTATGTAGTCTGAAACCACAAACACAGCCACACGATACAGTGACAGAATCACATTTGGCAAAGTAAGTCTGATGACTTTTAGTTTCTAAATGTGTTTAAATAATGTGGAAAAGCTTTTTTTTCCTTCTTAATTTTATCATATGTGGCAACTGTTTCAATTAAATTCATATATATATATATATATATATATATATATATATATATATATATATATATATATATATATATATATATATATATAT
>JAHKKF010514506.1:0-10810 GCA_019740295.1 Labeo calbasu | reverse complement strand
ATTCATACAAAAGAACTGGGCAAGTGAAATAAATTTTGTTAAATAATTAACACACATAATGTCCTAAATAATTTATTGTTATTAAATATTATTAAATAATTATTTTTAAATGTTACTTAAAAAAAATAAATAATAATAATTATATTTTGAAATATATAATAATAATTGGCCATAAATCAATAGTTCTGAGTTATAAAACTATATAAATATATATATATATATATATATATATATATATATAAAACAGTATATACAATTTATTTTATTTTTCAATTTATTTTTCAATTTTTTTAGTTTTATATTTATGTATTTTTTTATTCTCATCTAATTTTTATTGTCTGTGTGTTGTTGTTGTCTCTGTACACTGGAAGCCTGTGACACTAAAACAAATTGCTTGTATATGCGCAAACACACTTGGCAATAAAGCTCTTTCTGATTCTGATTTTTTTTTTAAATGTCTATTTTCATGTAATTTGCAGTGTTTTATGGGATAAGTAGTTAATTGGTTCAGTTTCGATGATTAGTTAAATGTTAAATAAATTTTTTACACCATTTGTAAATTTTATGGGTTTGGCTTCTGGTTTCATCTCTGTGCAGCTATTTTTAGCTGTACAAAACAGCTCAATTTGCTGCTTGATATTAGGTGTGTCTTAGCATATTATTTGAATGTATTATCATAATTATGAACACACTTGGTTTGTAGTGCAAACAGTTTTACTGTTTACTGCACATTATTATTCTTCTCGTTATTTCCCTATAGCGGCTAATGAACCGCAAGTCTCGCCCATACAAAATTTCCTACTGAATAAGGTGGATATAAAAAAATAAATAAAAAAACCCAACAACATCAGGCACATATTGTCTTTATCTCCAATTCCACATTACTTTTTGTAACGCTTTGTTTGTAATGTTTGTGATTTTTCTTACAACTCAATGGTTTTGTTCATGTCTTAAAAGTGCTTCTGGAGAAAATGAATGGGGAAAAGACTGCTGAAAAAGTGGGCGTTTACTGTTGCGCTTTATTCTGTGCTACAGTTCAATCTTCATCTATATGTAAATGAAGATTCATATCTTATCATACTGTTACAGTGGAGAGAGATAAAGCTCACATACCCGCCCTCCTCTGAGTACTTATGCCCAAAAGCCAGGATGTCAGAGGCACGACCGCTGCCATCACACACCACCACAGGCACAGGAGGAGTGTCTCTCAGGTACTCAAGCACAATAGAGATCACATTAGGACCCCCCTCCACTATCAGAGCCACCACTGGAACACCCTGTCCGATCCCTGCGGAGAAAACAGAAACGTGAGAGAGAAACGTGAGCGAGAAAGAATGTATGTGTGCGTCTGCGGGGCTGCTTGCTACAAGGAAAACCAATCAAAAAGATTAAAGGTGAAGTGTGCGGTTTTTTCTCTACTTTCCCAGTTAAATGTGCAGAGACAACTAAAGGTAAGCAATTCATAGAGTGTAAACACTGCGTTTATGTGGAGCTTTGTTTGTTTGAGCAGTCTGATATTCCTGTCTGACTTAACCAATGGTATGCTTTTTGGTCTGCACTACCTATAATAAGCTATTTACAGGGAATTTATTAGTTTGAAGGCAAGCAGAGTGGAAAGGCCAGAAGGGGTGTTGGGAGTGTTTGAAAAAACAATCATTATTTCCTTTCGTGGAACAGAGATTACACACTTCACCCAAAAATGAAAATACTGTCCTCATTTATTCACCATTATGTTGTTCCAAACCTGTAAGACTTTCTTTTTTTCTGTGAAACATAAAAGAAGTTATTGAATTAAATTGTTTTTGTTCTTCCAATGCAAGCTATTGGGAATTTTATGGAAGCCTGTTTCCGCCACTGAATAAATTTTTTTTAAAAAGTTATTGCGACTTCTTATCTCACAATTCTGACTTTTTTTTAAACTGTGAGATATAAACTCGCAGTTGTGAGTTATAAAGTCAGAATTGTGAGATATAAACTTCCTCAGGATTGCATGATATAACTTCACAATTGCAAGTTAATTGCTAAATATATTTTTTCTTGCAACTGCAAGTTTGTATCTTGCAGTTCTGACTTTTTTCTCAGAATTGTGAAATATAAACTCGCAATTGCGAATTGTAAAGTCCAATTTTAAGGGGGAAAAGACTGATATGTTCTCAAAATTGTGGATTTATATCTTTTAATTCTGACTTGACTTGACTTAATTCCCTGTTATAAAATCAGAACTGCAAGATATAAACTCGCAACTCTTCATTTCTCAGAATCGCAACTTTATTTCTCAGAATTGCGAGGAAAACTCACAATCTGAGAAATAAAGTCAGATTTGTAAATTTATACATCACAATTCTGACTTTATAACTTACAATTGCGAGTTTATATCTCACAATTCTGTAAACTCGCAATTGCAAGAAAAGCTACAAAAAAAAGCACACTACCAGTCAATTTTTTTTTAAATTTTTTGAATGTTTTTAAAATGCTCACAAAGTCTGCATTTATTTGATCCAAAGTACAGCAAAAACAGTAAAATTTTGAAATATTTTTACTATTTAAAACAACTGTTTTCTATTTGAATGTATTTTAAAATGTAATTTATTCCTGTGATTTCAACGCTGGATTTTTAGCATCATTACTCCACTCACATGATCCTTCAGAAATCATTCAAATATTCTGATTTGCTGTTCAAAAAACATTTATTAACACTATTATTATTATTATATACTGACTCCAAGCTTTTGAATGGTATAGTGTATAATGTTACAAAAGCTTTTTAATTTAGATAAATGCTGATCTTTGGATCTATTTATCAAAGAATCCTGAAAAAAAAATACTTAACTGTTAATAATAATAATAATAATAATAATAATAATAATAATAATAAATGTTTCTTAAACAGCAGATCAGCATATTAGTATGATTTCTGAAGGATCATGTGACGTAATGGAGTAATGATGCTGAAAATTTAGCTTTGGTCACAGGAATAAACTACATTTTAAAATATATTCAAATAGAAAGCATTTATTTTAAATAGAAAAAAATATTTCACAATATTATTGCTTTTGCTGTAATTTCGATCAAATAAATGCAGGTTTGGTGAGCAGAAGAAAATTCTTTAAAAAACATTAAAAATCTAAAAAAACTTTTGACTGGTAGTGTATGTGTAGGTAAAGTAGTCATTTTTGCATAAAATAAAAGGAAAAGCATATGAAGACAAGTTCAAGTCATTTTGGCATGCAGAAGAACAGATTATTTTGCTGAATAGCTGTTGTGACTGACCCTTTAGACATCCTTATCATAACCCAATTGTGTCTGTCAATATGACACCCAACATCCACTTAGCCGCAGTGAAAAACAAAAAAAAAAGCTATTCCTCTTGAGACACTTCAAAGAGAGAGAAAGTGTTTCCATTTTCTAACTTTTAATTCAAAGCACATCCCTATATAGTGAATCTGATGACCAAACAAATCCAATTCACAAGCTCTCAGATTGATTCCAGTTGTAATTCATTTTGGTTATAATGTCAATTCTGCTTACAAATGAAAGAAATTCTCTCACTCTGATGCTGTAAATGATAAAGAGCAGTGTTTCAGACTGATCTGTCTTTCTGAACTACTCATCAGTTTCATTTTCGGAATCAGACTACATTGGTCTTGCATTATTTTTTGATCCGCTCAAAAATGGTTCATAAGAGTCATTTGTTTGTTAATCAGACTACACTAGTCGTGTCATTTTTGCGTGCAGCCTGAAACTGTTTTTGTGATTATTTCACGGTACACTGTTTTTAGTGCTCGCTGAAATGCAAAATTTCGTTTTGATTTGCAAGTACACACCGAACAATCAGATCGTTTCTGCATTCATTAATCAGCTGCAATTTTCAGCTCTTGGTTTAATTAACAGGTGTGTGCAGTGGGAGAGGACCTGTGGGAGAGCAGCTAAACAGGACAAAGACAGATCAGACCTGCTCCTGCACTCTGACTCTTTCCTACAACTTGATGAGTACAAGTTATGATGTTGTGACTATAATTCAAAAAGCATGTTGCAGCCAGATCCTCCTACCACTGCTTAAATTATGCAAAGTGAGATAAAGAAAGAGGGAAGGAGGGAAAACGAGAGAAAGAGAGAGAGACAGACAGAGAGGTACACCAGATCCACATGTGCTGTCATCATTGTGCCTAAAATGGGTACGGTTACATAAAGTGTCTCTATTTTTAGCAGCACACTGACTTCAAAAGAAACTGCTGCTCAGCTGGTATAGAAATCAGAAACATTCAAACCTCTTCCTCCCACTGTTGTCTCTCCACGTCTCTTGTTTTCTCTCTTTATCATTTTCTGTTTTACTGGGGTAATGTTTATTGATCAGCAAGCCCTTCTGCCATGATATTTGTGGGCTTCTAGGATCGCTAGGTTGTTTCCCGGCACTAACACACACTCGGCAGTTCGTTCCCATTCAGCATAGCTGGCACTCTGTCTAGACTAGCTCTTATGTTACAACAGGACAAGACATATATTATTCATCTGCCATCTATTTATGTTCTCAAAAAGTAAAAAGCCTTGGACATGGTCTTTTTCCATTTTAGAAATGTTTAATGATATATCATAATATCTATGATATTTCCAAGTTCTACCATTCACTACATTGCACTTTAAACCATGAATTTATGTATTTGTACAGTGTTTATGGCATTTTGAGTCTAGCAACCAAATACCAGCTAGTAATAATATATTCTGTGATATTCCTACTGTAAATACCAGCTCAGACCAGCATGGATTTCGATGCTAATCCAGGCTGGTTTACATTGGTTGGTGGTCTAACTAGTCTAATTATCAGAGACACATCATAAGACATTGATATTTGGTTACATTTCGGTTGCAAAGTCGGGAGATTAAAATCTCAATTCAACATTAAATGTCAATGTTAATTTGATGTCCAATACCGACGTCAGCTGATCTTGACATTTTGTTGTTTTTAGGTTGTGTAACCAAAATTCAACTTTAAGTCAACGTAATATTTGACCTCAAATACTGATGTCAACCCGATTTTCATTTTCAACCAAAATGCAACGTCTGTCTGATGTTGGGGTCCAACGTCAACCTGATACTATACTGACATCCGTGCCTGCTGGGGTGGACCAACATAGTCGTGCTGGGGTGCTTTTACCAAAAGCACTACTATGGTTGCAAGTTCCATTGTTATCAATAGAGTTCAATGGAACTAACGACCATAGTGAAAGATGCTTCCGGAAACCCTGGATGTCTTTGTAGGAATGTGCCTGAAGCCAAATGTGAACCGGGACCACAAAACCAGTCATAAGGGTTAATTTTCCAAAACTGAGATTTATTTACTGAATAAATAAGCTTTCCATTAATGTATGGTTTGTTAGGATAGGACAATATTTAGCCAAGGTACAACTATTTGAAAATCTGGAATCTGAGGGTGCAAAAAAATCTAAATACTGAGAAAATCGCTTTTAAAGTTGCCCAAATGAAGTTCTTAGCAATGCATATTACTAATCATAAATTAAGTTTTGATATATTTATGGCAGGGAATTTACAAAATATGTTCATGGAACATGATCTTTACATAATATCCTAATGATTTTTGGCATAAAAGAAAACTCGATAATTTCCACCCATAAAGTGTATTTTTGGCTATTGGCTATAAAACAGTTTTATTAATGTATTAATGTTTATTTATTTATTTTTTTAATTGAAATAAAGCTGAAATAAAATATAAATACTAGATGAAAATCCTAAACTTAAAAAATGTGAATGGACACATTAAACAGCAAAGTTGTACTTTGTAATTTAGTAATTTAATTCAGTATTACTAAAACGGAAATAAAAATAAAGCTTGACAGAAACATAAAAAAAATAAATGACAAAATAATATAAAATCTTTATAACTTAAACTAAAATAAAAAATAAAATGAAAAAAATAAAAGCTAATTCACGATATTAATAAATGTTATAATTGTAATACATATATATATATATATATATATATATATACACTAAAATAACACTGGTATGTGTTTAAATATCTAATTTAATCTATCAAATTTAAGCTCTGCCCCCATCCTTTTCTATCGGAATGTAAATACAGAAACATAATTTAGTCAGAGATACACAGTCAAAACCAAATTTTATTCAGACACATTCAAAATTTCTCATATTATCACTTATTATTATTCACTATAGTTTAGAAAATGGTAATAAACTATGACAAGAACTTAAGAGTTAAACTGTGTCAGAACAAAATCATCTTGATAATGTAAGATAACTTTGATAGAAAGGTATGTAACAAAACATGGTCAGGGCAAAGTGACAAATTAAATTTTATGTCCCAAATTTCTATCAGTTTTACTGGTAATCCACTGTATGAAGAATGTTTTGGCATAATATGTCACAATTCAATTTATTTTGCTATCCTCACTTACATAAATGAACTATAGTGTCCTGCACCCACTAGTAAAATATTATCAAAAATTGTATCTGGTGTCTGAATAATTTTTGGTTTGACTGTACATATACAGTCTTCATTTCACAGCCTTAATCTTTACGATAATACTGGCTGTCCAAGAAAATCTCGCTGGTTAAGCCAGTTAAAAAGCCTGGTGGGAAAACCAATGTCCAAAACAGAACATATGCTGGTCTTTTCAGCAGGGATACACAGCAACCGCAGGCAATGTAGCAGATGCTAAGAGAAGTTCAGTTGGGAAAATGTAATATGGGCCAAAGGTTTGCAATTTGGGTGAGAAGACCAATAAAACATGCTGTCACAAGTATCAGAGATAGAGAGAAAGTCCAGTCAGAAGAGAAAATTAAAAGATTAAAAAAGCGGATGAGTGTTTGCTTGTGCTATTTAATTATAATCTCATTCAACCCTAACCTTTCCTTCCAACAAGCCTCAGCAGGTTCCAAAGAGCCTTTGAAAAGAATCTAGGTGGGCAGGGGTGACAGTGTTTGTTCTAACGGCCGATATCTTCATCTGCCAACTACATCAGTGGCCAGAGAAAGTAAAGAGGAAAGTCATTTTTTGAATCTCGGTACAGTCATTTGCCATTTAATCAGAGAATGTCAGACGTGTACCCAGCAGCAAGTCCAATGACTTCTTAAAGCTTCTGTTAACATCATCAAAAACCTCATCATGCCTTCATTTTCTTTACCAGTTCATCTAATAAAAAGGAAGACATAATAAAGTTTGTTATCTCTCATTAAGGTCAGATCCATTCAGAAGCATGATAATGATGATGCTGGAAATTACTGGAGGGTTACAGCAGTTAAACACAAACAAAACAACACTAAAGACGGTAAAGAAGATTTAAAAAGTTTTAGTAACTGTGGCTTTCTGTGCCGATTTCTATGTTTCAGACACCCGCAGTGATGAGTCCTGCACCTCCAGCTAACTCTATAACCTCTTCACATTTACCAATTGACCTACGGCACCACCACGAGAGGATGGCAGGCCCAGCATTAATCGAACACAAGCCCCTGTGCTCTGGGAGTGGAGGATAAGGAGACGAGGGGTGTTTCGGAGACAGGGACGGGTTGATTTGTATGCCCCCCTGCCATGCATGTAGATGGCAGATGAATCTCAATTTTTTAGACCCGTGGAAAAAACGGGCAGTTTATTCTGTGTCACTCTTAATCTATTTCATTTACACCTTGTGTGAACAATCCTATCCCCTGCCTGGCAGTGACAGATGCACTTCATTTATTTATTCAAGAGATTAAACACAACAGCTAGACACAAGATCCATGTCCAAAACTGGTATAATGTGTGATTGTGAATATAACTGGCAAACAAACAACGATCAAGAACTCAAAGTGAGGGAGAAAACATTGACTATTCATTTGGTTCTATCTGTGTGGGCTAAACTTTGATTTGGTCCAGAGTTTTCTATCTTTTCACAACTCCAATGTCTCCAAATACTCACATTACAAGTCTGTTAGACCCTTTATCATCATAGTCCTTACAGTACAGAAAATGTCACGCAGAGTATAATTCCAAAAAAGTCAAGCATTCAAAAGTGAAAAGGCTATCATTATTTACTCACCCTCATGTCAGTCATGTCAAATGATGACTTAAATGTCAAAGTGTTTGTTACACAAATATATGTGACCCTGGATCACAAAACCAGTCATAAGTAGCACAGAAAAATTGGTAGCAATAGCCAACAATACATTGTTATTATTAAGGATATTAAATAAAGATAATGTTCCATGAAAATATTTTGTAAATTTCCTACCGTAAATATATCAAAACTTAATTTTTAAAAACGTAACTTTAACTTGATTAGTAATATGCATTGCTAAGAACTTTATTTGGACAACTTTAAAGGCAATTTTCTTTTTTTGCACCCTCAGATTCCAGATTTTCAAATAGTATATCGGCCAAATATTGTCCTATGTTAACAAACTATAAATCAATGGAAAGCTGTAGGAATATCAATTTTAAAAAAAAACTGTCCCTTATGACTGGTTTTGTGATCCAGGGTCACATATGTGGCTTTAGAATACTTTATGCTCAACAAACCTGCATTTATTTGATCATAATACATAAAAACTGTAATAATGTAAAATATTATTATAATTTAAAATAAATATTTTCGATTTCATTTTATTTTAAATGTAATTTTTTCCTGTAATGCCAAAGCAGAATATTCAGCAGCTATTACTTCAGTCTTCAGTGTCACATGATCCTTCAAAAATCTGTTCAAGATTCAAGAATGCTGTTCAAGAAACATTTTCTCATTATCATTGAAAAAAAACAATGCTGCTTAATATTTTTAACCATGATATCTTTTTCAAAATTCTTGAAAAGATCAAAAATTATTTGAAATAAATGTATCTGGCAACACTATGAATGTCTTTGCTGTCACTTTTGATCAATTGATTCCCTGCTTGCTGAATAAAAGTATTTTGTTCTTTCTCTCTTTTTTTCCTTCAAAACAAGTCTTTACTGACTCAAACTTTTGAATGCAAGTCTTATGGCGCCATTTGTTTTTCCCTTTTTGCAGCTTGGCAGCCACTATTGCTATAGGCTGTCATAATGGAAAATATCTATATAAGGGTCTTATAAAAATGTCTGCTTGTGTTCCATAAAAAAAAAAAACAGAATATGAGTTTGGAAGACATGCAGACGGGTACTGGCTGTTTCTATTAATTTCCGATAAATATTTACACTTTACTTGAAGGGGTGTGCATAAGACTGACATAACACCTTCATAATCGTGACGTGACACGTCAATAAAATGAAGGAGGTTTTATGCATGTTTATGACAACTGTTATTAAGTTTCATTCACTCAGTTATGTCATTTTTAATGCAAAGAAGACATGATGCCTTTGTTATGACAACTTGACATAAACAATACATCATAACCTGCCAGTGTTTTTGTCATGACAACTTGACATTACCAAGACAATGTTGTACTATACGACAGCTATATATGTTATATACTATATATGTTGTACTATATGACAACATTTGTACAGAAAAATATGAAAGTGAACTAATATTTTGTTGTACGGAAATGAATTAAAAAACTGAAAAAATGTGCACCTGTTGGGCAATTATTTGTTATCAAGCCAGATAAGAAGGATCAGTCTATTAACTGTCCAAAAGAACTGGATTCCAGCGATTGAAAAAAAATAAAAAATAAAATACAGCACAACCCTTATTAAAGAATTGATTTGGTTTTACTTATTTTTTAAAACCATCGTGGCTGATGTCGTAACACTTGGCGTCATGAACGCCAGTGGGTCTTCTGGATGCAAGAGGTTGATGGTATTTCCAGAATACCCATGCTGAGACTTGTCAAGGACCGCTGAAGGCAAACACTTATAGGCCAAATTCAATGACACATCAGACCCAGAACATCAGTCCTTACGGATGAATGGCATCCCTACAAGAGACAGCCTACCCAGTACAGATATCGTCAGTATTCTGTCTGCCATAAAAGACACTTTGTTGATCCAGGGACTGGTGCTCATACTCAGCATATTGAGTGTGCATGACAGAATTACAAGTTGGAAATACGTGACCCTGTGTGATGGGGAGTAAAGCATTTTACGATGGAACACTAAGGAGAAAGCACATTAAAAGGCTTAAAACAGAAATGTGAAAGCCTGTATTTTTGTAAAAGCAATAACATTAATTATTCATCTAAAGTCTCTGCTATTGTTTAAATAGTCATTTTATAGTGAGACTATGTTTTTATGAGGATGAACCTCTGGTTATGCATTATTGATATTCCTGTAAGTGTAGTTTGCTCCATGTAAACAGATTCTGTCACTGCACAGAAAAGGTTAGTAATTCCCTCTATCACACTCATGCTAAAAATTTTTACCGTTATATTGTCAAACAAGTTATTTATTTTCTGCAGCCTATACTTGTCGCATACAGTTAAGGTCAAAAGTTTACTCCCCCTTCCAGAATCTGCAAAATGTTAAATTTTACCAAAATAAGAGGGATCATACAAAATGCATGTTATTGCGTATTTAGTACTGACCTGAATAAGATTCAATAAGATAAGATTTCATATTAGAGATGTTTACATATATTCCACAAGAGAAAATAGTTAGTTGAATTTATAAAAATTACCCCGTTTACATTCGCTTAATACTGTGTTCTCATCTGAATTATCCACAGCTGTGTTTTTTTGTTTAGTGATAGTTGTTTATGAGTTCTTTGTTTAAGAGTTGAACCTTCTTTATTAAAACAGTGGGCAGTTTAACTGTTCAGGACAAACAAGGGACTCATGAACAACTATCACTAAACAAAAAAAACACAGCTGTGGATCATTCAGGTAACAA
>JAHKKF010514505.1:10570-42520 GCA_019740295.1 Labeo calbasu | reverse complement strand
AAAAAAAAAGTAAAATATTATTAAATTTAATTGAAATGTTTGGGGTTACTAAGACTTATTTCATTCATTCATTCATTCATTGCCACCAAGGCTGTTTTTACTTGATAAAAAAAAGGTAATTTATTTTACATTTAACTAAACGTTTTGGGGTTAGTAAGATTTCATTCATTCATTCATTCATTCATTCATTCATTCATTCATTTACACCAAGGCTGTCTTTATTTGATAAGAAAAAAAGTAATCTATATTAAATTTAATTGAAAATTTGGGGGTTAGTAAGATTTAATTAATTAATTAATTCATTCATTCATTCATTCATTCATTAATTCATTCATTTACACCAAGGCTGTCTTTATTTGATAAAAAAGTAATCTATATTAAATTTAATTGAAAAGTTTGGGATTTGTTTGATTGATTGATTGATTGATTGATTGATTGATTGATTGATTGATTGATTGATTGATTGATTGCATTCATTCATTCATTCATTTTCACCAAGGCTGTCTTTATTTGATCAAAAAACAAAAATAAAAACAAAAAAAGGTATTTTACATTTAATTGAAAGGTTTGGGGTTAGTAAGATTTCATTCATTCATTCATTCATTCATTCATTCATTCATTCATTCATTCATTGTCACCAAGGCCGTCTTTATTTGATCAAAAAAAACCAAAAAAAACCAGGTAATTTATTTTACATTTAATTGAAAGGTTTGGGGTTAGTAAGATTTCATTCATTCATTCATTCATTCATTCATTCATTGTCACCAAGGCTTCCTATATTTTATCAAAAAAAGTAATATAGGTTAAATTTAATTGAAAAGTTTGGGGTTAGTAAGATTTCATTCATTTATTCATTTATTCATTCATTCAAATTTAAATGATAAAAAGTATAAAATATTAAATAAAAAAAAATTCTCTTTTAATATATTTTAAAAATGTAATTTATTTCTGTGATGCAAAGTGAAATTTCAGCAGCCATTACATAAGCTGATTTGATGCTCAAGAAACATGTATTATTATTATTAATATTGAACACAGTTCTGCAGCTTTATATTTTTGTGAAAACTGATTTTTTTTTTCAGTATTCTTTGATAAACAGCATTTACTTTCAATAGAAATCTTTTAACATTATACATGTCTGCTGAATAAAAGTACAGGCGAACAATGAGCAATACAATGTTCAATGTTTGTTCATGCTAATTCACAGTACATTAACGAATAATAACAAGCACAACTTTTGATTTTAATAACGCATTAGTAAACGTTGAAATTAACATTATCTAAGATTAATACATGCTGTAGAAGTATCGTTCATTCTTAGTTTATGTTAACTAAAGTAGTTAGCTAATCAGCTAATAAACCTTATTATATAGTGTTTAAAAAAAAAGCTTCTTGGTTTTATACAGACTTTAGGTTCCTTGATTAAGTTTAAAATAAAACAACTTTTTTATTTTGAACTATTTAATAAAATGTATTACATTTCATTTAAAATTGTTTAAAGGGCATGGCTTCTAAATTTACACTGAACATGAACTACGCACCCCCCTGTGAAACCTACACATTGCTGCAACCATAAATCTGGGTTGGAGTCACGGACTCTAAACACTAAATAAAATCCCTACCTGCTTCTCACGACTCAGTGTGCGTGCACACATGCGTGTCTATGTATGACATAACGTGGGAAAACCCAAACAGAGATAGCGGCGCGAGCCGGTGACATACTCGCAGCAGGGCCGCTGGGCCCCTCTCCCCCTCAGAAGCCCAGATACTAATGACGACTGTTAACATTCCTCCCTTCAGCCTCACATGTGCTCTGGCGCCCTGAAGAGCGCAGAGAAGAGTCTAACACCGCTGACAGGTCAGAGCTTTCTCACCTGTAGTCCAAAGCTTCAGTGCACGCAAATACTGCTCAGTGGGCAAAGGTCAGCAGAGAGTCTATTTGATGGGTGTTGTGAATTTACAAGTCAGCCCTCTTGTTATACTGATCCTTTTTTGTTGTTTATGGGTACTTATTTAAGCAGAAGCAGAATGAATAAATCTGATAAGGAAATGTAATATATATTTCTAAGTGATAAAGCCATTTTTTAGTGTAAATGTGTTCTAGTTGTGCTTTATGAATAAGGTCCATTATATGTTAAAATGATTGTTTCGCATCGCACCAATTCTTCACCATGTTATCAAGAAATGAGCAGTGCATCAAATTCAGATGGCCAAATTTCACTCTGAAACAGATTGTGCTGTCCCCTTCTTTTGAATGGACTGCTTGCAGTGGGTTTTATGACGCACATCCAGTTTGAAATAAAGCGGCTCACTTGTTCCTGGTTATGTGTGTTTACAATCTGCTGCAGTTGCCTAGTTCCCAAATTGCCACTTTTAATGAGCGTTTGCAAGTAGATTTCATTTACAGACATTTTCAGCGACAGAAAAAGAAACTCTACTGTGTGCAGCATCTTCAAAATTCGACGGAGCATTACATTTTTCAAGCTTTCCAGTCTAAGCAATTTGAGAAAGTAGTGGCTGGTACTGTAAATATACCACAGACCATTTCACGGTTTCCTCCTCACACGAAAGTCTAGCAGAGAAAGAGCTTTATAACAACTTAGGAAAGCTATCCATTAGCATTCCCATTCATCTCATGGGAAATTACTCAGCCAGTGCAGAATACACAGATATTCAGATTAAAAAAATCCCTTTATAAGCTAAATGGGCAGTTTTGGTGTCTACCAGCAGGGGCTAACTGGACTTGGCAAACCAGCCAAAATTTGACCCCTTGGTAGTAGCAGACATTTCACCACAAAACCACAAATCACAAAGAGTTGAAGGAGACTAATAAAGGGTTTAGCGCCAGCGCCCTTTCAGTAAAACAACTACACCCTTCAAGCACTGCAGTACTCCATTGTGTGATTTATTCACTCGACTAACAACATAAAAATGGCTTTCATTACTTTTTTTTTTTTTAATATTTAGTTGAAATGTGAATGAAAGTTCATTAATATGAATTTCTGCATATAGAAATATATATATATATATATATATATACATACATACATATATATATATATACACACGTGTGTGTGTGTGTGGGTTACAGTGTAATTATTTAATTAAGTATTGAGTAATACTAATTAACTAATTAACTAATTAACGTGTTTGCTTGCTATATGGTTAGGGTTAGGAGTAGGGTTTGTCTTAGGGTTACTTGCATGTAATTTATTGGTATGATTATAGTAAGTAAATGTAACATGTGTAACAAGGACACCTTAAAATAAAGTGTTACAGTTTATTTTATATCTTTTAAAATATAATTTATTCCTGTGGTGGCAAAGCTGATTTTTCAGCTATGCTCCAGTCTTCGGGGTGTCACATAATCCTTCAGAAATCATGCTTTTAATTTTGTGTTCAAGAAACATTTCTAATAACTATTATTATCAATGTAGAAAACATTTGCTTAATAGATTCTGCTTTTTCCCCCCCGGAATTCAGAATAAAATGTTTCCGTAACAACGGAAAAGTCTTCACTGTCACCTTTAATCAATTTAATCCATATTTGCTGTGCCGGTGATGTTATTCAGACAAAAATCAGACAGTACAGAATGCAACAGATTGAAAACATACACTACCAGTCAAAAGCTTTTGAACAGTACGATTTTTAGAGTTTTTATTTTTTATTTTTTTAAGAATTCTCTTCTGCTCACCAAGCCAAACCATTTATTTGATCCAAAATACAGGAAAAGCAGTAATATTGTGAAGTATTTTTACTATTTAAAATAACTGTTTTTTATTTGAATATATTTCAAAATGTAATTTATTCCTTTGATCAAATCTACATTTTCAGCATCATTACTCCAGTCTTCAGTGTCACATGATTCTTCAGAAACCATTATAATATGCTGATAAGCTGCTCAAGAACCTTTTTATTTATTATTATTATCAATATTTAAAACAGCTGAGTACATTTTTCAGGATTCTTTGATGAACAGAAAGATCCAAAGATCAGCAATAATCTGAAATAAAAAGCTTTTGTACCATTATACACTATACCATTCAAAAGCTTAGAGTGGGAATTATGGAAATTAATACTTTTATTTAGCGAGGATGCTTAAAAATGGATAAAAGTGATGATAAAGACATTTATAATGTTACAAAAGATTTCTATTTCAGATAAATGCTATTCTTCTGAACTTTCTATTCATTAAAGAAATTTGAAAAATTCTATGCTGTTTTCAAGATAATAATAAATGTTTTTTGAGCAGCAAATCAGAATATTAGAATGATTTCTGAAGGATCATGTGACACTAAAGACTTAAGTAATGATGCTAAAAAATCAGCTTTGAAATCACTGGAATAAATTGCATTTTAAAATATATTTGAATAGAAAGCAGTTATTTTAAATAGTGAAAATAATCCACAATTTTACTGTTTTTGCTGTACTTTGGAACAAATAAACGCAGGCTTGGTAAGCAGAAGAGACTTCTTTAAAAAAAAAAAGAACATTAAAAAACTTACTGTTCAAAACTTTTGACTGGTAGTGTATATGTAAATAGAAAATAGTTTTTTTTTTTTCATACTGTAATTATACTTCTCAATATTACGGTTTACTGCAATTTTATTTTTTTATTTTTATTTTTTGAAAGAAGCACAGAAATCCCCTCAGTAAATGATGGAGAGAAGTCTTCTAAACAGTAAATTAATTCAAAAATCAAATCTGTATAGAATGTTTACAAAACATTTTCAGTAGTATGGCATCTTTTTTATCATTTAGCATTAGTATGAAAGTATGAAATATCACCAATATGTGAATCTCACTGTCACTCAATGAAAGAAAATAAAAAAAAATAAAATAATATATATATATATTTGATGTTTTGCCAGTTCCACAATTAAAAATCAGTAATAGTTTTAGTGAAGTGTAGAACCAACCTCCCTGAATATCATTATCTAAAAAAGCAAAAATTAATGCACGTTAATGTACCATTCATTCACTTACATAATTACTTGCTTTACTATCTGTTAGACCATGTTTGTATTTCCATATTCCATCAGTCAGCATACCAGCAGATAAAGGTACACACAATCTCCTCTGTGACTAAGGCCTCGGGCACCATGCCTCACTCCACATTTCTCTTTACCAGTGATCGGCTTTAAAAATACACCCCTGGTTTGAGACACGGCCAGTTACAAACTAATGATCAATCACGGAATGGACGGCTGACTCCCAGGACTCAATTTGCTCGCGGCAACAAGCGCTTTATCATAATTACTAATCAGCCACGTTCAGTGAGGCCGACTAAGAGACTAAGAAAATGCCAAACATAGGAGACTTAATAACAGAACCTGAACATGTAGGTCTGAGACTTGTGTTTCCAAACCACACAGGGCTCCTGAGAGCTGTTGTTGTTTGCAAGGAGGCAAAATGTGACGGAACGTGCAGAGCCTTGGCGGGCTGTGATCTTGTGTCCATGTTGGCAAACAAGGGAGGCAGACAGGGCGTGACCTTTGACCCCTGCCTTGTGCCTTGTCAAACAATCCCTCCTGTTGGGAGTAATTACTGCACTGAGAGGCCTCTATTTTAACGTGCTGCAAGGCTTTTTCAGTCACACCCAGATTTAAATAGCATAGAGCTGTTTATAGAACATGGAGAAACTCACTAGAGGCTAATATGCATTATCTGCAAACACATGCACACGCACATACTCCTTTCAAAGAACCCTTATGTTTTTTGTATGATGCTTTAGTCATAGATATGTTTAAATAAGTGTGACAGTCAACCGTTTATAGATTTTTTATGAAACTAATTTATTGATAAAGTGATTAATTCATCAGATCAATCACAAACATGCATAAATGCAAAAATATTTTCAGAGAGAATATATATAGTAACACTTTACAATAAGGTACCATTTGTTAACATTAATGTATAAACTAACATGAATGAACAATGAACAATACATTTACTACATTGTTGATTAATCTTTGTTAATGTTAATTAACAAAAATACAGTCGTTTATTGTTTGTTCATGTTAGTTCACAGTGCATTAAACTAATGTTAACAAACACGACTTGCGATTTTAATGATGTATCAGTAAATGCTGAAATTAATGTTAACTAAGATTAATAAATGCTGTAGAAGTACCGTTCATTCTTAGTTCATGTTAAAGTTTACTAATGAACCTTATTGTAAAATGTTACCAGAAAATGAATAGGGTCACTTTTTGGTTTTAAACTGATTTTAAGTTCAGGTTAACTAATGTAGTTAACAAATGCTAACCTTATTGTAAAGTGCTAACGTTATCTGAAAGAGCCATAAGAAGAAAAATGCAGCAATAGTCAATTCATTTACAAAAATGTTAATATTTTCAAAGCTAAATTACATAACTGAACCTACAGTCCACAACAAATTGTCAGTACATGTACAGACATCTTTAGTATCTGTCCAGCTGTATTTTAATACATTTTTAATTATTTGCACAAAATTGACATTAAATTGACAACTGCAGTATAAACAAATAACTGGAAATATGCATGCTATTTAACCTAAACAGGCAAAAATCTTTTACGTGAAAGATTGTTTGCTGTTTGTTTCTGTCTAAGTGCATATATCCATGACTTAAATGTTTTAAAGCTAAGGTCAGATGACTGACTACTAATGGCACCGTGCATCTGCTCTTCGCGGATTTCCTTGAGACAAGAAGGAAATCAGGGCCATTAGAGCAATAAGCATCCATTTGTTGTTGTAACGTCTAATAAATATGGCCATTTAGTCTGCGTGCTGGAGCTCAGGCTCCTTGACACTCATCAATTTTCCTAGGCCCACGTCTGATTCCCTGCCAGCAGTCGTCTAAACTGTTTGCTCTCCTGACAGCGCTATCCAAGAAAACTTCTGGAAGCTCCCTGAAATAAACCACACTTCTGTGTTTCTCTACTAAACTGACATGCTAGTGACCATAATCTGGAAGCCTGCACAAAAAGTCCTAAAAATATTTACTCCCACGGAGCTTTCCGTGCATCTCCATAGGAGCACGGTTACTTAAAAGACTCTTTAAAGCTAATAATATGGACTCTATACAGCAATTGACTCAAGTGCAGTCAATTAGCTGTGGTCAGAGCTAATGTGTGACAGAGTTAATGCACCATGAACAAAAGCTGGTCAAGCGCCCATGGGCTTCAGTCAGGGAGTAAGTGAGTGAGTGAGGGGCCCAAGTGCATCCAGTGTGGGCTCCCTCGCTGTAATCTGTTTTAGGAGAAACAAATGGACAAGATAAGTTAATTTGGCTCAGAGGCCACCCCTCCTTGGAGCCCTCAGGGGCCGTGGGATGCTCAAGAAAAGGTCGGCTCCAGGACTCTTTACCCTCTGGTTCGGCACGCGCCTACAGACGGCGCTGCCTCAAACTTTGTTACATGCATAATCGCATGTGGATCTAAGCAGCTAGGCTGTGCGCATTGCTTTTTACTTCTTTGTTTTTGACTGAAGATAAAAAGATAAGAGAAAAGTAGGAGGACAGGTTAGGAGATAGTCCCGTTAAATTTAATAAGAGTTGCAGTACCACCTGTTGCTCTAAGCCACAGAGCAAGAGATAGAGATAAAGTGAGAGGGAGAGAGAAAGGGAAAGAGGTTGTATGTGTGTGGCTGGTGCATGTTAAGATCTCTGTCCCAGAGGGCAGTCAGCTGGAAGGGGGCAGATGTCAGCATTAGCTGATGACCAGCAGCACTTTCACCCTGACACACACTGCCTGAGGAGGGGAGGGATCTCAGACTCACGTAGATGCAAACAAACACACACTTCATGTATGTCCTGTTGGTAGGGCTAAAACATGAACACCTGGAGAGCAGGTTAGCTCAAAGAATAGAATACAAGCAGGTGTCACATAATCTGTTTTTACGGACAAATTCCCAAGTGTTTTGTAAACACCAGCAATGTTTATCCACTGCATTTTCAGGGTATCTTGCACACTTCTTGCTCATTCACTATTACTGAAAATGAAATTTTTCCTAATAACTTCCTGACTTGTGTCATACTGCATGGAAGATTGTTGTTTACATGAAATAAAATAAAATAAAATAAAATAAAATAAAATAAAATAAAATAAAATAAAATAAAATAAAATAAAATAAAATAAAATACCACTAACAATGCATTTAGAATTTCATTTGGTTCATTTAAAATTATACTAAATTAACAGAAATTATTTTTTAAAAAATATACATAATTACGAATTAGTTAGAATATGTACGAATATGTTATTTTCCAGCATCTCCATGACTTTTGAAGCATGAATAAATGAATGGATGAAATATAAAATTAAATATAGATTACATATTTAAAAATTATTTTATGATAAATTTAAAAATGGAAACAATATTATGAAATAATGAAATTATTAAAACTTGCATATTTTTATACATTTCACAGTATATTGTGCAGTATCACATTTTAATATTATTTAAAAAAATATTAATATTTCTCACAGATAGATAATTTGATTTGCCATTTCCATCATTGATTTTTATCTTTCAGTCTATATTTAATATATTTATATATGTTTTATTACTTACACTAGTGTGCTGCACTGCATTATGACACACTTATAACTAAGAATGATAATTTATATAGTTAAAATAATTTGCAATGATGTCAAAGCTAGAAATATATATATTTATTTATTGTATAATTTGATATGCTGTTTCTTTTTCTATCATTGATTTTTATATATTATATATATTATAGACTGAATTATAGAAATAAATTATAGACTATATATTAAAATGTATTAAATACACTAGTGTTACACTCTATTATGATATACTTGTATATAACTAAGACAGACAGACAGATAGACAGATCAATTATAAAATTGTAATTATTTACACTGGTATGTTGCACTGCATTATGATACGCTTATATGCAACTAAGAATAATAATTTATATAGTTTATATCATTTGCAATAATGTCCAAGCTAGAAATTATATAACGCACTCTTTTTCTCCCAGACGTCATGGTAAGCAACCTGATAACATACCTTTTGATATGTTGTAATCACATAAGCAGACAATATTCCTCTGTGGCAACAGTGTGACAGCTGAACTGAATCTAGACATGAGTGCTGTATACCAACAAGACAGAGATAGCAGAACAAACTCAAACAATGCTTGACTCAACCTTTCCGATGATATGACCAAATGTTGAGCTAAGCCTGGTGACATGAGCGTGTTTACCAGTGGAAATACTGAGAGGTCCTAGTCTATCAATGTTTTATCTGTTGTTTCAGACTTATTTATTCAATGATAAAGTCAAAACGTTTGAATCGTAAAGCAGCTTGATGGCTCATTGGGAGAACGCAACGTGAAATGGCCCATTTTGTCTTTGTTTTGGCGTCGATATGCAGTTACAGACTCAATAGTGTGTGAAATGTTTACATCAGAGGTATTAAAAAGAAATAGCTGAGCTTGCCTTTCTAATGGAAATATTGCAGCTGCTATTTATAGATCAGGTGATTAGATAAATTGCGCTCGTGTGGAGAGCGAACGTCTTAAGAAAGATACACCTACAGGATCTGAAAGCATTTATCTTAAAGTAGATTTGCCAAATCATTTTCCATTTCCCAGCTTTTCTCCGTCTCTCCTAAATCTGTCTGGAGTTGAAGTAACATTGTCCGCCTTTACTCATAGCTCGGAAACAGCTGGAACTCTGAGGTTTCGTCAACCAATAAAACCAGTTTCCTATCCACAAAAATATGTCTTTCTCACACAGCTCCGGCCGGCTCACCCAAACCACAGTACTCCCGAAATAAATCACCAACACACACCGGAGACAACTCTGCTGACCTTTGTCAAACTATACCAATCACTTCCCTAAACTCACCTCATCTAAATCACACATCTGTGTCGAATGTGTCACAATACACACACTCCGGAGCGAGGAGAGTGTAACGAGAGTGTGTTTTTTAAGGAGCACCATATACGTGCACTCCTGAGGGCCTGCGTAAATGGACTGTGCTTTGAGGTGGACTGAAGCTGCCTGTCAGAGCTCCTTATTGCCTCTCCTAATGAGTGTTCCACTGCTGAAATGCCTGACAAATATATGAGGTGGAATGCATCCATATAATTTGCTCTAAAGATCGCCCTTGTTTCCCAAGGACTGGAAACAATGAATAGAACATTTTTTGTGGGAGTGTAGGGCTTTGGGGAGGGGGGACGAGAGCGGGAGAAAGCGAGAGAGCTGAATAAACGGCTAAATAAGCCAATCGACGAATGCCTGTAATTTCACGTCACGACAAAAACTACAACGCCGCCATTGAGGTAATGTCTGAACGCGCTATCAAATGCCTATTCTAATTTTTGATAACGCACATCAGAAATAATGTTCTGTCTGGAAAAATGTTTAATGATAATGGCCACAGAACTTACCGTGCCACGTTGAAGGCTTCAGATATTTCCTCACATGCCCAAACAAATAAATGATTTCATGCTGCTGACATCATTAGCAAGACTGGCAGAGCTGCATATCGAGATAAGAGTCAATTTGTAATTCATTAGTTCATTTTAAAAGCATGTCATGCCTTAAAATAATTATATTATGATTTATATTACCCATTCGGTAATGTTGGTAACACTAACTGTTACGGCATTAGTGAACTACATTAGTTAAGATTATTTTGATTAACTAATATTAACAAAAATGAATACGTTTTGGAACAAATGTGTTACTGTTAGCTTTTAGTTAATGCATTATTTTTAACTAATGGAACTATACTGTAAGTGGTGCTGTAATATTTTATAAACAGTTCAAAAAAAAAAAAATCACTTTTACTACGCAGCTAAATAACACAATGCTATCTAGTTACATATGTGTTTTTACAACAAGTGTGATGTGTCTTACAGCTACATGGCCTTGTTTTCACAGCACAGTTATTGCTGCTGTTGGGTCCATTAGGCAGACTGCTGTTTAAAATGAAAACTGCGGCCTTGAATCGGCGCACTGTCTCCTCTAATAGAGAGATGAAGGAATGAGGTCGGGAAGTATCCATAAAAGCAGTTTTATGGGTTTTCTTTAAGGCACTCACTGAAGTCTGATCAGCCACCTTCCACAGAAAAAGAGACAGAAAGGACAGGAAATAGTGAAACGTAGCCCTAAAAATGGACCCAATGACTGCCACTTAGTCCATTACTCAGTAAAACATTCATCTCTATCATCTATGATCAGCTCCATCTCAAGGACACACGAAGATCAAAATGTTTCCATAACAAGTTAATCTTTCAATTAAGTTGTTGGAATACATGGGGAAGTTCTAATTTATCTGTCACTTCCTATTTAACCGTGCTAGCCTGTTTTTGCCCCATGAATGAATGAATGAATGGATGAAGATTATATCTTACACTTGCTTTACTGACTTTTCTCAAAATTGCAACTTTATATATCCAAAATTAAAGGGTTAGTTCACCAAAAAAATGTTAATTCTGTTTCTGCCATTCATGTCGTTCCAAACCCGTATGACCATCGTTCATCTTCGGAAACACAAATTAAGACCTTTTTGGTTAAAATCCAAGAGCTTTCTGGCCCTGGATAGACAGCAACACAACTGACATGTTCAAGGCCCTGAAAGGTAGTAAAGACATTGTTAAAATAGTCCATGTGACATCAGTGGTGTACTGCTCAAAGAAAACAAAAATTAAGATTTTCCTTGAACAGTTTCCTCTCTTTGATGTCAGTCTTTGATGTGTATTCAGTACCAAGACGCACGTGTGTGGTGCTGCTGACGCAGGAGCCGGTATTCTGACATGGGACCAGAATGCGCTGCACTTTGTTTACAAGTAGAGGAAAATGCACGCTGTACATAATCAGTCTTCGTAAAAAATGTCTGAAGATTTCGATTTTTTGTCCAGTCTTACTTATTTGAACCAGTATATGAAGAGTTTATTTGCAAAAACCAAGGCCACTTTCAAAAAAAAAAAAAAAATGCCATGCATTATACTCCACACATAGCGTGATCTAAAGCCTAAACACATTGTGTACATTAGGTATTGCCCACTTTCAACGCATTGTGTTCAAGTTTTACTGCAGAAGCCAACAAGTACCCTTGTTATTTGTGAACAGAAGCCAATAAGTCCATTTTAGTGAATCAGTACTCTGTATTCAGGTCAGGTGACAACGCTGCCAGTCACTTGAAAAGACGCGCTAGCTGAGAAGACTTTCGCCAAAGCTGACTAAAAGCGATTGAGGATGGATAATTTTGGCAAACTTGGTGGACCTGTGATCTCTCCTTCAGGGTGAAAAAGGAAAATAAAAGCTGAAACTTCTTCATGGAACCTTGCTAAAGCAGCATGTTAAAATGGTTATGGAAAAGCTGCTCCGTGTATTGCGTGTAATCACAACCATACAGTCTATGATCACAATAACAAAGCTTGTCAGGCATCTACATTGTCAGTTGATAAGATTGCAAAGGTAAAACAAGTGTTTTTTTTTTGTTTGTTTTTCTGGTACATAACTCTGAAACTTGAAATGTGGAGTTATCTGCTTTTGCCAAAAAAACGACTGTTAGAGTTATCTGCTTTTGCTATAAACTTGTTAAGTTATTATTACTTAATCAAAACAACCCAAATGCAGTTTGATTGATATTAAAAAAAAAAAAAAAAAACATGATTTGTGAAAATAATAAAAACTGAGTTATCCGTTTTTGCAAATAAACTCTTCATATACAGACGATGAACTAAGAGAGATGGATGCTCTACGTCAGACCACCGGCTCCTGTGTCAGCAGCACCACACGCATGTGTCATGCTACTCTCGTAAATGCATATCAAAGACTGACACAGAAGAGAAGAAATAATTTAATAAAATCGTTTTTTTTTCTTTATAAAACTGAGTTTGAACCAGTGATTTCACATGGACTATTTTATCAATGTCCTTACTACCTTTATGGGTCTTGAACATGTCAGTTGCTTTGCTGTCTATGCAGGGTCAGAAGGCTCTTGGATTTCATCAAAATGATCCCAATTTGTGTTCTGAACTTTGTAATGACATGAGGGTGAGTAATTGATGACAGAAATTTCATTTTTGAGTGAACTATCCCTTCAAGTCTTAGTATCTCACAATGTGGCTTTAAATGATAGAATCGCGACTTCGTTCATAGATTGTATTTCTTATTTTGAACGTCATCTCACAATTACCTGTCTATAAATCTATCTAAGCAAATCTAATTGTCTTATAAAATTAGTATAAATGCTCAGGAACAACGTCTCTGTAATAGACAGATTAACCCATGTATTCATCCTCTGTGTGTTCCTCTGGGGGAGTAAGACAGGATATGATGTTTGACTGAACAGAGATATTGGGAAGGAACATTTGTTCTCATTATTTTTGGAGCCAAGGTATTGATGTTTCTCAATTAGTGTCTCAATTGGGTCTGTGTTCTGTTACTAGTAATATTTTATGATCATTAAGATTTGAGTCCTCTGCTAATGACTGCGTGGTCACAAGGTTTAAATGATGGCTAATCCTTTTGTTAACCTCCTCCAAACGTTATCAGTGGGCTTTCAACCAATGTAAATGTGCTAGTCTGCATGAGCAATGCTTCTTACATGAACTCATAAGAGACTCCCAAGTATTATATTTTATATGTCTCATTTGGGAGACATTTAGTATCACAACAGCTGTGAATGAGTGTGCTTGCGGTGAAAAGGAGGACTAGAGAAACATTCTTCTGCTATCTGTAAAGATGTCTATCAACCACAACCAAAACCTCAAAATCTAAACCTTTTAAAAGTTTCTTCATAAAGCAAACAAAAAAAGGATTTTTCTCACAAGGTGCAAGACAGTGAGATCAATCTTGAAACCTAAAACAACACATTTTATGTGACATAACTCCTTTTCTTTTTTTTTTTCTCAGAAAAGGAGTTATTTAGCAAAAAAGTCCAAGTTCAGTCTTTATAAAGTTGACATTCATAGTTACTATTTACCGCATGGAGCATTTTGGACATCCCGGTAAATAACTGTTGTGGTATTCCACAAACAAAGAAAAATAGATTTAATGAGAAGTTCTGTCATGAAGCTCTAGATGCACAGGCTGATGGGTCATTAATGCAAACTGAAGATATTCACAGCGTTAAACTTGGCACAAGCTGATTGGTTCATGTTGCACATACAGCCAATAAGCTTGCTGCTTTACATTTAAATAGCTGGTTAACATTAGCATTTTGCAGCATGTTTGCAGAGTAACTCTGAGACCCTCCACCTCCCCAGGTCCACCTGCATAGACTTGCTACGGGTTATTTTATATGCTTTATTCGTGCAGTAACAGTATGTCTTAAATACTCACAGCACCATATTGATGTATGTATTGGCAGTAGCGAGTTCCTGTACTTGCAGCAGCAGCAATTATCTACAACAACAGAAACAGCAGTTCAGCAGTGTAGCAGATTCATTCCGCCAAGACCAAATCTTCTGAGAGTTATCATGATAGAAATAGTTATATATTCCCTTTGTGATGCCTTCCCTTCTTAGACCAAAGATGCCTTGGTATGACCACCTGGTGTGCCTTGCACAAATTTAACCACAGAGTGTCAAGTCAGCAGAGGCAAACCACAGTATTTCCCCTAACTTTAATTGCTTTCAAAATATGCTCTTGTCTGTGGAGATTGTGCGGGGTGTCCGATGGTGATATGTAAAGAAGATGGCAGCTCCAGTGATTGTATGGGTGCAATTATCCCTAATGGTAACAAGGGACCTTCCAGACCTATTCTGAAGAATGTGTCCCCCCTTCATCTGAAGTCGGAGTAGCAGCAGCTTTCAGCTATTAGACTAGTCTTTTTTAAACCTGGACTAGACCTAGATTTTTGTTAGCCAACTTAGGCCATGACCTGACTCACTGCAAGCTTGGGAAATGCCTGCATAGCTCATTATTTTTGTGGAACAGAATTGGACAGTTGTTATAGTACTGTTTAAATTACCACAAGGCTAATTTCCATTGTAAAAGTAAAGGATTAATAAGATATTTTGTGAAACACAGAAGAAAACGTTCAGATGAAGTTCCATCATGTGTTCTTTTCTCCTTTGAATCCTTGAAAATACCACATGGCCATGGCCCAGATGCCTCTACATTGACAACAATAAGAACGGTAGGCTATTAAGCACCAAATTACTCACCGAAAATATTTTTTTTCATGTAAAACTTGAGTAACGACTACCAATATTTCATCTTTTCCATAACAGGCATGAATTACATTTTAAAATACATTAAAATAGTTCAAACAGCTAATTTTAAGGGAACATTGGATGCAAAATTAACTTTTACATGGTGTTTGCATTTAAATGTGTCTTAGCAATGTGTCGACACAACCACCCTACAATGATAAAAATCTCTTCAAGCCCACAGTCGCTGACGCACTGTCCCATATTAGCGTATTTCCATCCTCAGCCAGTTGTACGCTGTCTGCCATTTTCTCTCGTGCTGGAGCAGCGACAACATCTCAGCGACAACAATGCAGGTGTTTTGTCGTTGGATGTAAAAGTGAACATAAGCCCCGTTTCAGACCACAAACGTGAGCACTACTGTTGTGACGCTGTACAAACACTTCCAGTGTCAATACTCTCGCGAGCCTGCAGCTGCAGTGACGATACAGTTACGCTGACGTGAAACTCAACTTTGCGATGTGAAACAGACATTAGATTCTTCAATTTCTCTCGACATCAGAGCCACTGAGGTTGCATTAGTTTTGTTTTTGATGGTAACGCATCACCAAATACACAAAAAGATGAAAGAAAGGGGCGGGGTAAGCAGAGCTCATTAGCATTTACTGTGAAAAGAAACAATAGTGTTCACGACCATTGTGGCATTTTAAACAAAGTACGCTGCAGACATTTCATAATGACCTTAAAGAATCATACCAACTTTTGGAAAATGGGCTTACGATGTGCCCTTTAACATTGCAATAACATTTCTTAAGGGAGTAGTTCACTTGAAGAACAAAAATTTACAGATAATGTAAATGAATACTCACCCCGTTGTCATCCAAGATGTTCATGCCTTTCTTTCCTCAGTCGTAAAGAAATTATGTTTTTTGAAGAAAAGAATTTCAGGAATTACCTCCATATAGTGGACTTCAGCTGTGCCTGTGAGTTTAAACTTCCAAAATGCAGTTTAAATGCAGCTTCAAAGGGCTCTAAACGATCCCAGCTGAGGAATAAGGGTCTTGTCTAGCGAAACGATTGGTCATTTTCTAAAAAATAAAAATGTATATACTTTTTAACCTCAAATGCTTGTCTTGTCTTGCTCTGCCATGCACGTACTCTATGCATTCTGGGTCAATACAGTTAGGGGAGTGGTTTTTAATCCTGGTCCTTGGGACCCATTGCATTGCACATTTTGTGTGTTTCTTTTTTAACACACCTGATTCAGTTAATCAACTGATTAGAAGAAAGATCCATGTACTGAACTGAGCATGTCAGATAAGGGAGACATACAAAATGTGCAGAGCGTTGGGTCCCCAGGACCAGGATTGAAAACCACTGAGTTAGGGTATGTCGAAAAACTCCCAACTCATTTCTAACTTAAAAAAAAAAAAATGCCCTACATCACTGCAGAAGTACCGACCCAGTGTTTACAAAGTGAACATGCAAGGAAGGTCAAATGCACTTTACAGAAAAGGTAAAACAGCAATGTAGGATTATTTGAAGGTGAAAAGAGAAAATGAGATGGGAGTGTTTCGACCTAACCTAACTATATTGACCCGGATTACACAGAGTACGCATGTGTATCGCAGAGCTAGACAAGACGAGCATTTGAGGTTTAAAAGTATATACTTTTTTTTTGTTTGTTTTTTTTTTAGAAAATGATTGATTGTTTCGCTAGATAAGACCATTATTCCTCGGCTGGGATCGTTTAGAACCACTATATGGAGATAATTACTGAAATGTTTTCCTCGAAAAAAAAAATTACTTTACGACTGAAGAAAGAAAGGCATGAACATCTTGTATGACAACAGGGTGAGTACATTATCTGTAAAGATTTGTTTTTGAAGTGAACTACTCCTTTAAGCTTGTCACATTATGATTGATGCTTTTACGGCTATCATGTTTGCAAATTAACAAAACCCCATCTATGTTATCCAGCTAAAAAGAGTGTTGAAGTCAAAGCAAAAAAGTTGGATTTACAAGATAAACAAATCCAAATTTAATTTGAAAAGGCAAGTGAACCCGAAAAGACCCTCACACAAGACATTGTTTACAAGAAGGTTCATCCCATGGATTTCAAAATGGATCATCTGCAAATACCAAAGAACCTGTTATGTATGGTACTCATTCAGCTTCTCCAGCAACAGAAGTGGCCTCTAAGTCTATAATGCCTCTTAAGAATGGCCTTCCTAATTCCCAAAAATGAAGCACAATTCATTGTTGCCTTTGTTGTCTGATACCAGTGTGGTATCATGATGCAGTGAATGGGATGGATGACAAGAGGAAAATGAGGTAAGAGAAGGAGTGGCACTCACAAGAGAGTGTCGGTGGGAGAATGACAGAGGTTTACTGGAGCTGGTGTGGCAGAGCTAAAGTGTTCATTATCACTCTGTTAGTGATTTGATTGACAGTTGTGGATAGCTTTATCAGTCTGGCTCCACTGAGGACTTTGTCTCAGCATTGTTTGGCTCTAAGGCGTCTAGGAATAGAGCGAGCCAGAGAGAGACAGGGGTTTGCAAAGTCGCGACTGTGGGAACCACAGGCACTCTGATAATCTCGAGGAGTTCACAGTCAATAATAATCAATATCTTGCCGAACAGTTACAAACAACACTTAGCCACTATAAACTGAACACAAACTGGACATGTTCGAAAAGAACCAGTGATATTCTACAGTAATCATGTTGTGAATTAAGTGTTTGAAGTCTCATTTTCATCATAAAGAGTGTGATGTGGGCTGCGGCATCATGGGTGGAGGCTCTAATTTTTGAGTAATAAAGGTCAAATTACACTTGACACATCACAGCAAAGCACACAAAGGGGAGCCATCCTTTCTAGTTTCTGTCTGTCTGTCTGCCAGGAAAGAGGTTCAAGCGTAGATTAGCTCTCTCATCTGTCTACTGACACATGTACTTGTCTATACACAAGCTAGGATTTACAGTTAGCCTTGGGCTACAAAGCAGTAAGCTAGGCTAAGAATGGCAGAGAATAATGAGGTACTTGGATTTGCAATGGACTCTCTATGGAAGATTGATCTTTTTATGTTTCACTTTGTTCTTCATCCCACTTGTTGTTTTGTGTCTCTATAAACAGTAGAATTGAATGTTATCCATTAAGGACTAACAGCTTTTAAAAAATCTACATTTGACTTGTCTTTGGAAAGGTTTCAGTTTGCTCCTACAAAATATGATAGTTTATATTCTGTTCCTTATTTGTGTACTGTATCTACCATGCAGAGACATATTATACAACACATATTGTCTCAAATCAAGAATGATATTGCCAGATAAGTTACTTATAAGGCCATAATTTTTACAAATGTAGATTTTCTGTTTGGATGAAGACATAAGTTTATAACTCAATTTCCACAGTAAAATGTGTATATATACACACACATGTTAATAATAGCTATATGAGGATTTTTATGGAGTATTTTATGTAGCAACTATATGTGTCAATAATATATATTTTATTTATATATGCAACTTTATTATAACAAAATATATACAAAAAAATCTTTGTTTATATATGGTTTGTAATAAATGTCTATCTATTTACTTATATAATATCAACAAGTATTAAGAGGATTCATGATAGATATGTTTATAATATGATCAGAAATGTATTACACATACATAAACAAACATGTTTGCTTGGGCTAGATATGTTAATATATAAAATTGTTTCAATGTTTTCACCAAACTAGCGCCAAACAAGAAATAATTATATAAAATCTGAATATATAAATGAAGATTGGGAATTTATATAGAAGTAAATCAGAATATATAGTTATAATTCTTAATATATAGAAGTAAATCAGAATATATATTTAGAAATTTGAATATATAAATGTATATCCAAATAAGTCTAAATATATAGAGATACAAACTGTAATATATAAAACACAAATCATGAATATTTAGAAGTAAATCTGAATTTCTAATTTTAAGTCTGAATATATAAATGTATATTGTGAATATGTACTTATAATTCTGAATATATACATGAAAGTTGCAGTAAGTAAGATTTACAATTATATTTTCATAATTAGAACTATATATTGACAATTTACATTTATATATCCAAAAAAATTTACATTTACATATATTAAGACTTATAACTACATATTCACGATTTGCATTTATATATTCAGATTTATAACTATATATATTCAGATTTGTATCCATATATTCAGACTTACAATTATATATTCTGATTTACTTCTATGTATTCAGACTTACAACTATTTATTCAGATTTGCATCTGTATATTCAGGATTTACATTTATATATTCAGATTTGTATCTATATATTTAGACTTACAACTATATATTCAGACTGACTTCTATATATTTACAATTTACATTTAAATATTCAGATTTTATATAATTTTTTCCTGTTTGGCGCTTCATAGTTTTCATTAGTTTCATATCATATATGGTTTATATATATCACATATGTTTTCACTTAATGTGACAATATATTTCATGTATGTACATACCTTATATTTCTATACATTACATTTGCATATGTAAAGATGTTTTAGTGCATTATTGTATCTAACCTTGAAACGTATGTTCTGATATTAAAATAAATGTTATCTTAAAATATTTTTCCTGATCAGCCAATGTACACTCTACTTTAAAATATCATGTTTAATTCAATTAATTACTTACAATTTCTTTGTAATTATTTGTAAAACTTTACTAGCAATGTCTAAGAGAAAGAGAAAAATTGTTTCAAAGACAAGGGAAGATGGCTAGAGATTCTGATTATTTGGCCTATCAGTCCCTCCTCACCAGACTCGTGATAAGTTCATCCATCAGTCTACACATAACTTATCTACTCATAGATTTAAGTGGGCAAACCCTCATCACAACTGCACTAACCCAGCTCACTACCCCCCATAACCATTTCCATCTCTTCTCATTCAAAGAGCCACAAAAAAGCCTGCACATTTTAAACAAATCACTTATTCTCCTCTAGCGAGGCCACTGACTCATAATTGTCTGAGCTGCCCATTGTGGACACTGGGTCCTAATTAGCTCTGCTGGCACAGGCCTGCTGCTGAGAGAGGGTCAGAGAATAATTGGATTTGTTACTGAACTGTATATCGCTAGCGGGGATGGACAGGACCACCAAGGGTAACACTTGCCACTGCTGGAAAAGACACCCCAAAAATAGTATTAAGAAGATTTCTTGTTACTTGAGGGCATTCATTGTATGCACTGAGCGTACAAACAAAAGTCTTAAACATGCTTAAAGGATTCTACTAACTTTTTTTTATTACATTTATTTAGTATGTGGGCAGTGATGAGGAAAAGTATGTAAAGCTCTTGTAGTTATCATTGGTCCAGTGATAACTGTGAATTCATCTGAAGTTTAAACAACAATGATCTGATTCAAGAAAAAACAGAAAGCATATGCGTTTTTAATTCTTGAATGATCCACATTGAACACACTGATCCAATTTTTTTGTATATGGATCAAAAGTGAAAGTAAAGAAACTAACAATAATACAAAAGATTATTTATATATTTATCAATATCAAGGTTTTCAGCACTTCCTTTCTATGTAAATTAGACATTACAGGCTAATTATATACGCTACGCCCAGCACTCAGATAAACTAATAAAAATAACACAGTTTGGGAAATATGTGTTTTAGGCACAATACAGCTGATGATTCTGCAGGCCTCTAGTTCATTGAAATAGAGTTGGAAGTACATCAAATCATAGACTAGAGGCTGTCATCTGTTCTCAAAGAGCTATACCTCAGTGCTTATCTCTCCCTCTTTCTGTCTTACTCAGACCCCTACAGACTTATCAGGCAGCCCTGAGGCACTCATAACTTAGGCCCTGGCCTGACAGTACGGCTCAGGCCGGCAGCTGACAGTGCAGACAGCGTAGGGCATAATCTTTCTTTCTCTTCTCTCTTTCTCTCTTCCTCTCTCTCTCAGGGCTCTTTCACTCAGCCCCTCCGCTGCGCTTCTGAACTGTCAGCTGTGAGCTGATAAGAGCTGATCGATGGCTAGCGCTCTGGCTCCGCTGTGACCCAGCCCAGTGGAGGGTTCAGTGCTCAGACAGGGCAGAGGGCTAAAAGGCTCCAGCAAGCTAGAGGACCACAGATTGACCTCTGGAACGCACCACATATACAGTACACATGCCTTGTGCTTGTATCATAGCATTGGCTAGCATTAGCATTTTGGAACATGAAGAGAATTAAAGCAGATAGGGATGCTAGCGTTAACACTAACATGTGCACAGCATAAATGGATAATCATCAGAACTTAATGAGGTGCTAAGGATGCTAATAATCTTTATTAAATGAAAGATTTTTTTAATGCTGTTGAAAAACAAGCAAGAACTCTTTCTATTTGAATATATTTTAATTTATAACTGATTCCTGTGAGGCAAAGCTGAATTTTATGCATCCATTACTCCAGTCTTCAGCGTCACATGATCCTTCAGAAATCGTTCTAATGTGCTAAGTGATAATATGAGCAATATTGTTGTTTTTACTTTATTTTTGATCAAATAAATGTAGGCTTGGTGAGCACAAAGCATTTATTTCCAACGTCTTATTATTCCAAAATTGCTACAAATTTACAAACACGAAAAATAATTATTTCCAAGCGCCTCTCGACTGCATTGAGAGTTGTAGAGCACTGTCTTGTAAAAGCCATGCCTAAAGCCATTAGAACAAGGTTATGATGGATTACACGTTTGAAAGAAAGCGAACACCATATTTGGAGACAAATAGATAAAACGGTAACCTTGTTCCCTCCGAGATTGAACATTCCAGAGCTGTAATAAAATGTGCGGGTGATAGTCACAGGACCGCTCGTCATATACAAAAATAAATCAGCGGGCAGGTATGTAAACAGTCTCCGACGGTTTTGTTCCACGTTGAGCTTCGCAGATTATAGACTGACTTCCCTTTGGACCAGGTTGTTTCCTCTGACACTCAACGATTAGATTGTATCACCCGCAAGATTTATCTAGTTTACTGTAGTTATAACTCGTTACGGCAGATTTGAGCCCCGATGTTCCGTGTTGCCTTGGCAGGGCTGATTTATAGCCTGCTGGCACAGTCCGTTTGAGTTGAAAACTGAAAGCGGAGAAGAAAATTTAGGGGATTATAGTGAGAAAGAGTTTGTGGAATCACGCAGCACCAGATACATCTACAAATGAAAGGGAAACAATTTGGTCTGCAACCCTCTTTTTTTACCCTCAGTCTTTTTCAACTTTTCTCTCAATCAATTTTCATTTCATATTGAGACCTTGAGCCAAAAGCTTACAAATCTTTCACTGCTGCTGCACATGCTGTAGTGTAATGATGCTGTTATCTTTTTTCTAAAGTTTAAAACTAGAGTGAACGACCTTCACAGCCATTCAGGATAGAGTCATGCATGTCAAGAAACTAAACAAATCATTTAGTGGTACCAGCAAGCAGCTCTCCGTTGTATTAGAAGGTGGAGGGAGTGACAGAAAGCAAGCGTTGGAGCGAGACGAGAGCAAAAAGAAAGAGCGGTAGACAGCTGAAGTGGATTTTCTGTTTCTAGTGGCTCTTTGGTAAAATGAAAGTGACAAACAGCTGCTTACACTTGGCAGGCGGGCTGGCTCTTCGCAGCTGTTTCAAAATAAACAGAAATGGAGACCCTTGTAAAGTTTACATTCCGTACCAAACTCTCCCTTTAATTATTTTGCAATCTGTCCGCTGAGCACTTTTTATCAATGGGATGTTTATGCCCCCAATAGATTAAACTGAACGCATGTTAAACACAGATAAGTAGTTACTTCTTGTTGAACTGCTTTTAAAGCTAATTTTGGTTTTGGGTGCAATCCCACAAATGGGAGCATTCACTGATTCACTGACTGCATGGCTGAATGTGACCAGTGAACTGAAGCATACAGGCCCCTCATGGGGTTGCCGAGTTTAAAAATGAAGCATAAAGTATATGGCGAGTGGAAAAAAAGAAAGAAGGAGAAAGAAAAGTAAAACGTGAATGGACTCATATATATCAGGTGACAAATTATAAATGAATCTGCTCAGGTCTCTGCCTATTCATGTGTGTTTATTGAAAAGCAAATGTTTGAATAGATGTAAGAATTGTGTAGTATAAACAACGGAGCAGCCGGTGGAAAAATGATGGGCGCGCATGACAGGTATTGGTGTAGTGTTTATGAAAGACTATGTATGAGTGTTAGACTAACTATCCACCAGCAGAACACTGTTTGCCCTCAGGGGGCCCCCAAAGGGACAGAGCATTTCAGAGAAGACATCCTGGTACCTAATCATGTTTGCAGTGGTTGCCATGAGTTTTTTTTCTTTATCACAAGAAGAAAAAAAAAACTTTTAAGCCATAAAAAGGAAGAACTGCATGTCTCAAACAGTCTAAAGGTATTCACCTACTGATGTACCTTCTTGTTTTGACTCAGGAAGGATGTTCTTGCAAAGTAATGCTTTCAACAGGAGTCAAAGAAGGAAAAGGTGAAAACTTTTCAGCTATGTTTTTGCCCAGAACTATTGTGCTGCCAAGTCAACAGAGAGTTAAAACGGGAGGGTTTGAGGGTGTCTCACTCGGATTATTTACCCCAAACTTTCACCTCAGTTTAACTTGAACCGTCTTGCCTGTGATTTATCGGGAGATGTTGAACTATGTGGAGCAGGCCAGCTTATAGGAATGTTGTTGATGTTGCACCTCGCTGACAGACTTCCTCACTCTTGCTGAAAAAGTCTATTGAAGCAAAGGGATGCACAGCAATGTGTAAAAAAATAATAATGTAGGACTAAATAAGAACGTGGTATAATATCACAAATCTAGGAGTATATAATTTATTTAGAAATTCATTAAAGTGCCCCTATTATGGATTTTTAAAAATTACCTTTCATGCCTTGTGTAACATAGCTCTAAGTGAATGAAAACAGTGGATCTGAAAGTGCACCATGTTTAAAGTTATTGCCTCTTAAAAGAAAGAATCGATTCCAAATCATTTAAATTAGTTGTTTTTAACGAATCCCGAGCTGTTTCATGTTGACGTCAACATGAAACATTAGCAAACTGCCTGCTCACTTGTTGCGCACACATAACCGGGAAAACTTGAACCCCCCCTTCCTCAAACCCTGTGCATCATGTCGAGAATACGCTGTGCTCTGCACTGTGAGGGTAAATCCGTTAGGGTACAGTTGGGGTATGTCGAAAAACTCCCAACTCATTTTCTCCTCCAACTTCAAAATCGTCCTACATCACTGCAGAAGTACCGACCCAGTATTTACAAAGTAAACATGCAAGGAGGGTTAAAAACCTTTTACAAAAAAAAGGTAAAACAGTGATGTAGGACAATTTTGAGGTTGGAGGAAAAAGTGAGATGGGAGTCTTTTGACATACCCTAGTACACATGCGCATCGCAGAGCTAGACAAGACAAGCATTTGTGGTTTAAAAAAAAGTGTATAAATATAAAAATAAAAAAGACCAATCGTTTCACTAGATAAGACCCTTATTCCTCAGCTGGAATCATTTAGAGCCCTTTGAAGCTGCATTGAAACTGCATTTTTAACCTTCAATCCATTGAGCACCACTGAAGTCCACTAAGTTATAAGGAGAACTCAAAAACCATAAATACTTTGCGACTGAAGAAAGAAAGACATGAATATCTTGGATGACATGGGGGTGAGTAAATTATCCGGACATTTTTATTCTGAAAGTTGAGTAATCCTTTAAAAACTGTTGCTCTCATGTACAGCGTAGCATGCAAAAGACGCATTTAGTTGTGTGTGCTGTGTTCGCTCCACACAGTTTATATGTCTGTAGCTAATGACTAACAGCAATATCTGTTTGCTTGCAATTGTCTAGAAATGTGTTGATGAATAATGAATGTTTGTCGTTGTTATTACTTGGAGTTCTGATAAAGAATAGAGCAATATGTTGGTGTACAAACTGCAGTGCTTTATCAATACATTTCTACGTTGGGCTAATGCATATACCATGGCTGTTTGGGTGTTTACCACCGAGCTGTGGGCTAAGTAATGGTGGTAGACATTCCGTTTTCAACATGCGCTGCACGCAGTAGACCAATCACAACAGACTGAGTCATCGGAGAAATCAGATCACCGCAGATTAGCATCACGCAAAGAAGGGGTTTGGACAAATGATTCGTTGAGCGAATCGTTTGGAAGTCGTTGAGCAAAAAAGGTAAAAATATATGCATATTATAAGACAATAAAAGTGTTTTTTGACCTTTCATGCATGTCAACCTGTTGTTGGGGACTCCCAAAACCAAAATATGTAACTTTCTTAATCCATAATAGGGGCATTTTAAATAACTGGTTCTGCATAATTTAGTTAAGGCAAGAAAAAAGTATTAAACACTGAGAAAAATAAAGCTAAACGAAAAAGTTAACCGATTTTCCCTAGTAAAAAAAAAAACCAAAAAAACATTTAAAATACATTTATTTCATACTAAGTATACTTTAATTCCATTAACATATTTAAATCAGATTATAATTAAACTTTATTTTGAGTATTTCTGTATTGCACAATGCAGATTTCTCAATATTATGCCTAAAATGTGTTTTAATATCACTATTAATAAGGACTGTATGATCTCGGTATAATATCAGTCTTTAAATGCAAGACATTTAAAGTGTACCTGAAGTATACTTGGGGTAGTTCAACTTATATATCTTTAGCTGGGCTTCAGCACTATTTCCTCACAATTAAAGTGCATTAAGCACAATATTAGTTGTTCCAATTTATCAGACTTTAAGAATACCAGTTAAATATACCAATTTTTTTTTTTCACTAGGGTTACACGATGCCAATCAGGAAAAGATCTGTCAAGTTCAGCCTGCAGAAAATATTCTGGACTAGTTATATTTGTCCACAGAAAAGCTTATAAGAAAACTGCACAGCATCTAAAAATCATCTAAAAGACGTATACATTTGTGAATGCTGGAATAAACTTCCAAACCTAACAAAGCATTGAATGAATATATAAGGTAATGGCCATTAAACCCTAAATATTAAACCCTATTGCTTTGTTCCACCGAGTGACACTACAATGACGCTCCAACACTGGTCAACATTTTCCTTTTCCCATATTTAGTAAGGAAACTTGTTTTGAACCTAAAATAACAAGGACTAACATTCACAATATGTCAGCATAGAACCTTCCGGGTCCAGGATTGTTGGCAAAGGTACACATCTGGAAACACTTCACACGTTCCAGACTAGTCAAAGGTGAGAACCGAGGTCTGAGCATCAACTTTAAAGGAGAATGTAACCGAGTATGATTCCTCTCAATACTAGACTCTGCAAAGTAATGAACAATTAAATTATTATACAGCCCCCATTCACAGTTATGATAGATTTACCATAGTGCCAAACATACAACTACATCATAAATGTAGTTAAAGATCTCTGCTGACAATTTACTTTAAGATAAATTCACAATAATTTATGGTCTGTATACTTAGCCAGACATTTAGATAAATAATCTTTTGAATTTCAAATTAATAATCTAAGTTCTCTCTTAAGACCCTTCGGACATTTTTGGCTCCAGGCCCTGTTGAACTTGACATATCTCATATGGCGACTTTAATGTGTTTTTGCTGACTTGCCATTTGTTCACTGGAACATGAATCAAGTTGTAACTAAAGTATTCTTTATACACAATGCGTTTGCGATGTTTTTCACAGGAATCTGCATGAAAATCTATCAGACTTAACCTATAAATCACAGACTACTACACATCTCTCTGCCATGGATTAAAAAAATAACTGTGCCAAAAGTAACTGTACTATTAACAGACCTAATATGAGGACAACTAGCTCATAATACAGAATTTAACAGAGAATGTCCAAACTGAGGAGTGTAACAGTGGTTGAAAATAAATTGTTAAAAAAAAAAAAAAACTCACCTCTACAAAAATGTGTACATATATATATATATATATATATATATATATATATATATATAAAATATTAAAGAGTTTTAACCTTATATACTAATGATTCTTTTAGCTGTCAGAAATAGAATTTAAAAAATCCACAGCACATTAGATATTTAGAAGTGTTAGAGTTAAAATGGTTTCAGCCATAATGATTGGATTGCATGTATACTGTGGTATCATTTATATGCGAACAATCTCATAAAATTGTACAGCAGCTGTTTAAATCAAGAAGAATTTTATGGTTTCCCATCACTGCACTCAGCAGCCTAAGGCCAGCAGTCAAAACACAAGTAATTCAGTTTTTCTTTGCATTTTATAAAAATAATTAATATTACATGACAAAGTAAAACTTTGACATTCAATAAACCAGCTTAACAGAGAACACATTTAACAATAAGACTATAGGTAATAATTATAATAAAACCTGTGGTTCGTTGGAAAACAGTATGAGCTACAAGCTTGAACATGGAACCCTATGGAGTCAGATATGGTCATTTAATCCAGGCCTTCAGTATCCTTAGACTCCTGCTGAAATGTCCCACTGTGAGTTATAGAGTACATGTGTCCAAGTACACATGTGAGTTCATGCTTTTCTGTTGGCACTATACCAGTATTTTGTAAAAAGGCCATTCAACATTTAAGCTAAATCAGAATATCCAAAAATAGAAAACATTCAGTTCATCTCTCCATTCCTAAAATAAAATAAAAAATAAGTTAGCAATTCTACATTTGTTCATTTACAAGAAACAATTTTATCTAAAACATTTTTTTTATGTCAGTGTATATGGCATACTGATGTTCTGGACTTTGTTTAAGACCCAACATCACCAGGCGAGTTTAAAACATGGAATGCATGATTGACTGGTAAGAAGCTTTAGTGTTTACATTACAAATCCAAATTGATTACATGTGTTTCAGATCACAGCCCTTTTTTGATTTTGTTTACACCTGTAGTTGTGTCCACTTGTGATCCAACTGACCAAATGGATGTTAAAACCAGGTGTAAATAAGGCCACTGAAGCTCTAAACAGGTCTCAATCAGCATTGCCTAATCAATGCTACCTAGCTTTAGTGCTAATGTGGACAAGTGGCTAATTTGACAGCGTCTGTGTTAAAAATTACACCTTGTGTTTGTGCAGCAGTTAGCAGGAGCACTGGAGCCTATTTAACACATCACAACGTGTCAAAATGAATACCTCAACCCTCCCTTCTCCCTCCTCAACCCCTCTCTACGCTCTTCTCGTCCATCACTGTCCTCTTTTTGAGGTTGAGCCTGTGTCATGGGCATAGCAATGCCTTTGAAAGTCTGTTTATGGGTTTACGGTGCTTTCCTGGCATGTGGCTGAACAGCAGGATTCTGCTAACAGTCCCAGCAGGAGTTAGAGACCCCAATGTAGCCCTGCTGAGCACCGGAGGACAGTCCAGTGATACAATAATAATAGCCATCAAATCTCGTGCTGAGCAGAGATATGGCGAGTCTTGGACCTGCTTCTTCCTTCACTCCCAAATGGAGATCCACATGACCACAGAAGGCAAAGATCGATCCTCTGGGTTCCACAGATCAGAAAACATCTGACATATTGGCATCATGTGCTTGGCTACACAGAATTTGGAAGTGGAAAGAGCCTCAGCCAGAGTTTGAAAGGGTCCACAAGGAGAGAAAGCGAGGGGGTGGTCCCTCCGGAGCGACTGGGTCGTTAGGATAAGTCTACGGCCTCCAGTCGGCCTCTCATCCAGATAACAAGGCAGAGACAGCCTCACAGATCAAGAGCCATTATCAGAGACTCTTCCTGGGCAGTGGAGCATTAAAGTCCCGAACAGATCCAGCACTCTCTCAACCCTGTTGGGACCACCGCCAGAGACCAGCAGGAGGGAAATGAACCTCAACATCAGAGCTGATGAACATTCCTTTGGAAACTACTGAATGAAGGAACAGATTAATAAAAGTTAACACAATATTTAGGCATCTGGTTCGTAGTGTTTGGATGCTTCTGAGAATTGGCCTGTGGGTTTAGACCGCACAGACTGGGCAGGGCAGTCATTGTCCATCAATCTTTCTTTATAATAGTGTAGCACTATCATGAATAGTACAACTGATGTTTGATCATCAAAGGATGATGCCAAGTTACAATCATGTTATTCAAGTCTGTTAATCCAAATATCAGACTCGTATGACTTCAGTCGGACTAAGCATTCGCATGACACTTTAAAACAAGAGTGTCAAATCCTGTTCCTGGAAGGCCATTATCTTGCAAAGCTTAGCTTGAATTCTAATCAAACAAGCTTGAACCAGATAACCAAGTTCTTCAGGATTTGTAGAAACTTTCATGCAAGTGTGTTGGGGTCGGTTGGAGCTGAACTCTGCAGGATCAGGATTGGACACCCCTCTTTTAAAAAATATTATTGGTTTAGTCTGAGAGAAATCAAACATTTTAAGTTATGCAAATCATGGCTGCACCTTGTATTGGATGGTTTGACATCTCTATTACTAGAACACAAATATGGGAATCTTGGGAACGTTCTACTTTTGCCAACCCTGTAAGGTTTGAGGATTCCATCGTTATTTTAAATGAGAACCAGCCGGCAGACACAGCTCCGGGCTAAAACCTCTCCTCCAAGTGGAAGCTCCATGGATACCCATGAATTTTATCTCCAATCACCTAGTGGCCACATCATAATCACATGAAACATTATCATTGAATAAATTAAACCGAACAAGAACTATGTAACTTCCTGAGCTTGCTCACTATTTCCCTCAGCATGAGGCAGACTTGACACATATACATAGACACGAATGCGCAAAGGCAGTGGGGGGTGAAGGGCCGGGGTATTAAAAGATTAAAGGCTCCCGTTTTTACTATATATATTTATGTTGTGTAGTGAGATGCGAGATACAATGGCACTGTGAAGTCAGTGTCCTGTTACTGTTTTTTTCATCGTCGTTTTCAATTTGTTATACTGAGGCTCAGGGTCTGGAGGGCAGGGAACATTTGTCATGCAGTCTTTTGCCTTAAAAGCCATCTGTGCAGAGGCTAATTCATTTCCTCTTTCTGCCGACCGCTCCTCTATAAACCCCCACCAAATAAGTCATTAGAAATAAAGTCATCATAAAACCGTTCCAGCAAGATGAACACGACCGCCTCTCGGCCTGGGCGAACAACAACACTTAAACATCATGGGATCTCTGCACTCGTAGAGATTGACCGGCGCCAGAGAAACAGAGATGCCATGGTGGCAGTATAGGCCTGTGCCTCGAATAAGTCTTTGATTTTTGGGGCTTGGAAGTCTCTATGCCATATTTCGCCATTCACCCAATGAGGTTGACACGCATTCACCTAGAGTACCGCATATACCGTGATATGAATCACTGCTGTATACAACCAGCACATTATATATGTATCTATATGGGCCTCCTGGCTCATATTGGACAGTGTTCTGAGAACAGAAGTTTTAATAAATCAAGGGGCGCCAAGGTTTAAAGCAGCATTTGGAAAGTTCCCGAGTCTATTTCTTGCTCTTGCTGCAGATGAGCAATATATCCTGCCTATAGAGTTGCAAAATTCTTCATTTCATCTTTTGGCAGACAAATAAAGAAGACCCACTAGCAACAACCTCCTGCAGCAGAATTCATCACGAGAGACCACATTGTTAGAACTGCCCGATCCTACAGATTTGACTTATACAACATTAGGAAGATCAGGCCCCTTCTATCAGAACATACACAACTCTTTGTTCAAGCTCCTGTTCTGTCCAGGCTAGACTATTGTAATACTCTCTTGGCAGGTCTTCCAGCCAGTTCTAATATACCTCTGCAACTAATCCAGAATACGGCAGCAAGAGTAGTCTTTTACAAGCCTGAAAAAAGCACGTCACACCTCTGTTCATCAATTTGCACTGGCTACCAATAGCCGCTTGCATACAATTCAAGGCATTGCCGTTTGCCTAAACAACCACTGGCTCTGCACCCCTTTACCTGCCCTCCTGAAGCTTGCGTTCTGCAAGTGAACAGCATATTACAGTGCCATCCCAAAACGGAACAAAATCACTTTTACAGATTTTTACCTAGTGTTCTCTGAATGACTTGCCCAACTCTAACACTAGCACTCTCTATTCTATTTCTATTCTACTTTTCTTTATTATTATTTATTTAAAAACTTGACCCTCTAACACTAGCACTCTCTATTCTATTTCTATTCTATCTATATGTTTCCTTTTTTATTATAAAAACCTTAGCTCTCTAAAACTAGGACTCTATTTTATTTCTATTACATATAAAAAACTTGACTTACTAACACTTTCTATTTCTCTTGTTTTTTTTTTATTTATTACATAAAACTTGGCTTACTAAAACTCTCTATTCTATTTCTATTCTGCTTGGGGTTTTTTTCCATTTTTTATTTATTAAAAGAAAAAAAACTCTAATACTAGTGCTCTCTATTATATTTATATTTTATCTACTTGTTTTCGTTTTATTATATATAAAAAGTTGACTCACTAACACTCTCTGTTCTATTTTTATTCTATCTACTTGTTTTATCTTCATGTATTAAAAAACCCGACCCTCTAACGCTTGCACTCTCTATTCTATTTCTATTCTATCTAATATTTTTCTTTTTATTATAAAAAACTTGACTCTCTAACACTAGCACCCTCTATTCTCTTTCTATTTTATTCTATCGACTTGTTTTCTTTTATTTATAAACACTTGACCCTCTAACACTAGCACTCTGTAATTTCTTTTATTGTGTGTGTATATATATATATATATATATATATATATATATATATATATATATATATATATATATATATATATAAAACTTAACTCT
>JAHKKF010514505.1:0-10520 GCA_019740295.1 Labeo calbasu | reverse complement strand
CTCTCTGTTCTATTTTTATTCTATCTACTTGTTTTATCTTCATGTATTAAAAAACCCGACCCTCTAACGCTTGCACTCTCTATTCTATTTCTATTCTAATATTTTTCTTTTTATTATAAAAAACTTGACTCTCTAACACTAGCACCCTCTATTCTCTTTCTATTTTATTCTATCTACTTGTTTTCTTTTATTTATAAACACTTGACCCTCTAACACTAGCACTCTGTAATTTCTTTTATTGTGTGTGTGTATATATATATATATATATATATATATATATATAAAACTTAACTCTGTAACAATAGCATGCTCTATTCTTTCTATTCAACCTGTTTTTTATTTATTTAAAAACCTTGATCCTCTAACACTAGCACTCTCTATTCTATATTTATTCTATCTACTTGTTTTCTTTTTATTATAAAAACCTTGGCCATCTAACACTCTCTATTCTATTTCTATTCTATCTACTTGTTTTCTTATTATTTTATATAAAAAACTTGACTCTCTAACAATAGCATATTTTTATTTTACCTGTTTTCTTTTATTTATGAAAAAAACTGACCCTCTAACACTAGCACCCTCTATTCTGTTTCTATTCTATCCACTTGTTTTCTTTTATTTATTATATATATATAAACTTGACCCTCTAACACTAGCACTCTCTATTCCATTTCTATTCTATCTACTTGTTTTCTTTTTATTATAAAAACCTTGGCCCTCTAACACTAACACTCTCTATTTTATTTCTATTTTATCTGCTTGTTTTCTTATATTACATATAAAAAAACTTTACGTACTAACACTCCCTATTCTATTTTTATTCTATCTGTTTTTATTTATTAAAAAAACTTGACCCTTTAACATTAACACTCTCTATTTTATTTCTATTCTATCTACTTGTTTTTATTTATTATATATAAACTTGACTCGCTAACACTCTCTATTCTATTTCTATTCTATCTGCTTGGCTTCTTTTATTTATAAAAAAAAAACTGACCCTCTAACACCTGCACTCTCTATTCTATTTCTATTCTACCTCCTTTTTTTCTTTTTATTATAAAAAACTTGACCCTCTAAAATAACATTCCATATTATATTTCTATTCTATCTACTTTTTTCTTTTATTTATTATACATAAAAACCTTGATCCTCGAACACCAGCACTCTCAATTCTATCTACTTGTTTTCTTTTATTATATATAAAAAACTTGACTCTCTTACACTAGCACCCTCTATTCTATTTCTATTCTATCTACTTTTCTTTTTATTATATATAAAACTTGAGCCTCAAACACTTGCATTCTCTACTATTTCTATTCTGCCTACTCGTTTTCCTTTTATTGCAAAAAAAACTTGACCCTCTAAAATTAACACTCTATATTATATTCTATTCTATCCACTTGTTTGCTTTTATTGTATATAAAAACTTGACTCATTACACTATTCTATTTATATTCTATCTATTTGTTTTCTTTTTATTTATTAAAAAAAATGACCCACTGAAAGTAGTGTTCTCTTTTTTTATTCTATCTACTTGTTTTCTTTTTATTTATTATAAAAAATAATAATAAGTTTACCTTTAACAGTAGCTTTCTCTATTCTATCTACTTCTTACTCTGTATTTATTATTTTAAAACATTCAGAACTTGTCACAATACTTACATATAATTGTCCTCACTTGTGAGTCACTTCGGATAAAAGTGTCTGCTAAATGATTAAATGTAAATGTGAGAGGAACACACCAGTGTGTGGCATCACATACACCAAATCATATAGGACCAATAGTTACCATATTATCTTTGACACCCCTATATGTGAATCTCTACATGGAACTAGTCATTTCAAGTACTCCAAATTGTTTTGTTTTTTTTTGTGATTCAAGAGGTCACATTTTCCTCCCTAACCTCTAAAACTTCCAAACAAATAAGAGCTTATCAGTTATCGTGAATTAGAACATGACTATCCATCTCCCCGATAGAAAGGAACTCAACATCCAGAGGTTTTCTGGAGATGACTCCAGCCCTCCAGGGAAAGGAGAAAAGTTCATGCAGAGAGCGAGACAAAGAGAGAGGGAGACGTACTCCCTCTTCATCCTCAAACGATGGGCCGCCTTGTTTACAAATTGAACATGTTGGCTACGGCTCTCATACTATGCCAGAATGTAGCGTACTAGTTTATCTGTCTGACATTCTTCAAATGGCTCCCTGAACTTCCATGTGAACGTAAACATGTGCAGAGGGAGAGGCTCTGGTAATTGAACTGCGAACATCTTTGATAGTAACATCCTAAGGCATCATCAGCAAAAGGAATTATCTGTGCATCGCCAAAGAGGGGAAGGGAGAATTCTTATATGAGAGGTTCCAACAGGACATCTCTGCATAACAAGAGCCAGTACATTTTTGCTGACAGTTATTACAAAGGACAGAAAACATGATTTTTCATAAAAAAACACTAAAACTATTAAACTTGCACAATAACTAGCTAAAGTCATTATTTGAAAGTTGTAAAATAAATCTAATTCTAATAATAATTCTAAAATTGACCAATAGTGGGGGAAAAATAACAATTTGTCTATAGTTTTTAAATTTGTCTAGAATAATGCCTAGTTATAAATTATTAAAGGATTAGTTCACTTCCAGAATAAAAATTTCCTGATAATTTGCTCACCCCCATGTCATCCAAGATGTTTGTGGCTTTCTGTCTTTTTGAGGAAAACATTCCAGAATTTTTCTCCATACTTCAGTGGGGATCAATGGGTTGGAGGTCCAAACTGCAGTTTCAGTGCAGCTTCAAAAGGCTCTACATGATCCCAGCCAAGGGTCTTATCTAGCAAAATGGTCTTTTTCTAAAAAGAAAAAAAAGAAAATAAAAATGTATTTACTTTTTAACCACAAAGGCTCGTCTTGTTGGCCTGTTTTCTCCCATTAAAGTCCACTAGAAAAATTGATTAATTTTTTGGATGACATGGAGGTGAATAAATTATCAGGAAATTTTTATTCTGGAAGTGAACTAATCTTTTAACTAATTAAATAAAACTACCTCTAGTGCCTGCAAAGATCAATGAGTTTAAAAAATGATCTTAGATGCATAGTCAGCAATGGGCAACAAAGCTGATGAGATATTGGTTTGACTAAATGTCAGGCATTGTTTCAACTGGGAGAGGTTTCTGCTGTGATAAAACTTTACAACATTCTTAAAAGGCCAGTCATGTTTTTTTGATTCTTCAGATCTAAGACGCTCTTAAAATCCAGACAAAACGACGAAAATAAAACAAAATTGTGTTTGAGGAACACAAAGTCCTAAATCAACGTTAACCACATGTGCTATTGAAGGCCAACATTGGGGTGTCTGTTATAATTACAGAGCTAAATGAAGCTTGTGAAATTGCTTGTGAAGTTGACGTACACCTATAATTTACATACTGTGTGAACATTGTGAACTATATTAAACATATTTACAGTTGCATTAATAGTACCTCTAGTATGCACCATCTGGTCATTTTCAAATAATGTGGTATTAAATGTTTCTATCATTTTGTATTAACATCAGAATGGTTCATTGAATAAATCGATTTTTATGCATCTATGAAAGCTCTTTTATTTATTTCTCAAATAAGAAGGATTTTACATTCCGCTGCCCTGTTAAAACACTTATTTATGAGACGTCTATTGTTATTTTAAGAGTTCAGCAGCACATTCCTTTACTGTGGTGACAACACTAAAATAATCAGAGTCTGGAGCTTGTCTTTACAGTTCCACATCCTGAGCCTTCTCAAACTTTTATGATTTGTGGCAAAACAAAAAATATATCTTTCCCCTTTTCAGCTTTGAGCAAGCAGTCCCTGTACATGTAGTTGGATCAAATCCTGGAAAAAGGGATTCAGATGTAAACACAGCAAACGTTTGGATGTGGGACACTGAAGTGGTCTGAAAGATAAGTGGGATTCATAAAAACCAAAACATCAAACACATTTTCAAAATCATGAGTGCAACAATTTCAAATAATTCACAATGACTAATTATATAATCTCGAAAAGAGACATGTGACCTTGCTTTTGTACACTTATAGAGATGAAAGCAAAGTAAACTTTGGATATAAAACTATAAAATACAGAAAAGTTTATTTTAAATTATACAGAAAAAATAATTTAAAGTTATATAAAGTGTTACGCTATATAACTTGCATAACAAATGTATGACTTATACTGAACTTGGCAAGAAAACAAGAACGCCCACCAGCATCATTTCCAACATGGAAAGGGTAAAAGCGAATGCAAGCATCTTCTAAATATTGCAACAGCACATGTGGTGTGATCACAGGGGTCCGGCATCTCCAGCTTAGGCAACACCGTGTCAGTGCGGTTCGTGCAAACACCATCAATGTGAGCTGGTCATAATTCCCACAGTTACTCCTCTTCAATCCCAGCAGTTATCTGTATCCTCTCCCTCCTTTTTTCCCCTGACACTTTAGAGTTCACTCCATGATATGCTCCTACTCCTAAAAGTGCTGCTTTTAAGGCTCTCACTAAAAAGATTTTGGTGTAAAGCCCTGAGAAAGAATGTCCAGCATGCCCAAAAACGCTTTCTTGGGTGTTGCTCCACTGCACTGATGTATGTGTTCCTGTTAACGATATTTTAGCATCCACATGACCTTCGGCTGAGTTCTATATCCTGAGAAAATATGTCTCCTAATACCGGAACGGATTATTTTCTGTCACCATATCTTTGGGGAGATGTCGACATAAATATGCACACTTCCTCACCGCAAAAGATTTTAGCACATTGGGTAAAGTTATGGCCATGGCTGTAAATCACTGGAGCCAGATTTGTGTTCACTAAAATGCGTAGGACTGAATCGTAAATTATTTATCTTGTTCATCTTCACAAATTAAAACACTCCCCTTAAAAGAATAAGAATTATTCACCGCTCCTCACTCCAGAAGCTAGTGCCATCCACTGGTTAACAGAGCTGCTCTAATTTGTCCCGTTGACGCAGAGCCAAAGAGTTTCCCCTAGATTCATTTATCACGTTTTTTTCCCACTTTTTAAAGATGAACTCCTCCAAATTAGCTCTAAAGTTCATGCCATTTGTTACTTGCACTGTTTTATCGACACGGATCTCTGGTCCTCGGTTACAACTTAGATGAATTCTTTACCAGTTCAGGCGAACTGGATGGTTGCCATCACTCCCATTACTGAATTTTCAAGATGCCCACTCTTGCCGTTGTGTTTCTGACAGTTTTGGACAAATGTAATGAATCAATGAGTATGTGCAATTCATTTCTGCTTGGCATCGCAAGTATGCCAATAAAAGGCAAAATTTATCAGAGAAACACTAAAACTGCCAGGTGTACACACATTAATTAAGGCAATTCATCATCTATATGAGAAACTCTAAGGATCATGGACTTCAATATCCGAGTCTTGATGTCCCTGGCCAAATATAGAAAAAGCCGTTATTATTCTTCAGATGGAAAGGACATCTTAGTTCACATTAAATATCACCCTGAAAAAATGACCTGGCTGTGCTTCAGCAGAGAAGTGTTAATGTTGGCACTTCGACTGTGTACACTTTCAGTAAATTGTTTTAGTGTTTATTTGCTCAGATATGTGCTTAGGGATGGATGAATGGGAAATCAGACATCTCTTCTCTTCTATCTTTCCTTTTTCAGTCATAATGACTCACTAAGATGCAGGAAAGTATGTCATTGAGAATTTCCACAAGAGCTCTGAGCCATCAGTGACCGGAGTGCAAAAGAATGGCCTACAATTTAATAGTTTGGACGATGCCTTAGCGGTGGTGTACCATCTAAAATTAGAGACAGATCCTTGGTAATTAAAGAGCTTGAATAAGACAGGTGTACTAAGTTGGTGTCCAACATATGTTTTTCTACTAATTCAACATCATCACTAACTTTTTATGATGTATGAGTTATTCTCTTATTTAATTACTTAAGTAATTGAAGGAATATTCTGGGTGCAATCGAAACTAAGCTTTATCAACTTCATTTGTGACACTGGACCACAAAACCAGTCATAAGAGTCATTTTTTAAAATTAAGATTTATAAGTCTCCATGCTCACAGCGTCCCAAACACAAAACATTTTTATAGTTACTTATTTATATTTTCATTGCAGGCTATCTGGGATTTCGGTGTGGACTTAAAGGTTACAATTATATTTCTTTGGTAGTATTTTATAACATTGTGAGTGTACATTAGTACCTTTTGTTGTTTTCTCGTGGTATCTGATAGAGCTTGGAAGGCACCCGGAAGCAGTGATGGACCCGGAAGGGGTCCAAGGTCACATTTGTAGAATAATGTTAAATACCACATTAAAATTCCCTTTTTTTAATTAAAAAAAAAACACTAAGGTTACAGTGAGAAACAATGGAATGGAAAGAATTTTTGGAAGATTTATTTGGAAAATATGTTTTGGATGATTTATAAACAGAAATGTGAAGCCTTAAAATTCTAAAACTGCACTTATGTTACTTCTTCATTTAAAATGTGTGTATTACTTGAGCTGTGCAGCTGTTTAAATAATCATTTTGTGGTCATCGACATTATGCCAACTGCTGTCAATTGAGCTTTCATTATGTTTTTTTTTTCACTACTAAAATGTTTTCAATGCCTCTCAACTTACTTCGAGTACTAACACCTCAATGGTAGAGAATTCATGACAATTTACAAAAAAACAAGGTCCAGCGAGACTGTGTCTTTGACCAGTCTGAACCCAGACTCTTCGTTCTCACTGCAGAAGAGCCCAAATTTATTACTTGTTATCCTTTCCCCAAATCTCCCTAACACCATTACATAACATGCCCAAGGTAATGTACACACTAATGGGGAGAGTGGTGTAAATCCATCAGTATGCCATAAATTAGCGCTAGGCACACTTGTGTGCATGGATTACACTGTTGGGGGGATAATGGCCGCCAAGAGAGCCCTGCCATGATATACGTCGGTTTTGACGCGAGCGGCACTACTATAAATCGGCCTGGACCACAAACGCAGGCCAAGTAATGCCCAAACAGTCCGGTAAAGATGTCCCTGGATGCCTGGGATTTGACTCATATCTAGATATTTATCTCTTTGGAATTCCAAAGCAGCCGTCTTTGTCTTTCTTTCCTACACATACAAACAGAAAGACCCACCCACTTTCCCTGGTGAATAAAGACCATGCCGTATAAACCTAGACACACTTCATGATTGGTGGAGGCATGGATGGACTAAGTTGAAATACTGCAGAGTCAAGAAAAAACTCTCCATCATAGCCGCTGTGACAGTCTACCCTCACCACGTTATTAATGGACTGAATGTTTGGTGTTCCTGGTGTCTGTCCACTAAGGTTTGATATGATGACCCACCGTAGAAGTCTCACGAAGCCTAATGGCTCCACTCAGACTTAAGGGAAACACAGGCACCGACACACGTCCATTGTTTAGTCAAATGAATGCTGGAAATGAGCTGCTGTTGTCTCGCAATAACTGGCATAAAAATATACGTCTATTAATGAGCTGTGAAAGTGTGCAATAACAAACTAATTCTTGTATGTTTTTATACCTCCATGAAAACAGAAAGAGGAAACGGAAAGAAAAGACCTGGAACGAGAATGCTCTGAGAAGACAGCAATAGGAAGACATTTGCACTGCACTAAAAGTGGTTTTCACACTGATTTCCAAAAGGAAAACAATGACTTATTAGTGAGGACCTTACATACAGAAGACTCAGTCTAGACACTAACTGTAATATGTTCCATTTGGAGTTCAGCTATGCTTTTTTTTTTTTTCTCAGCTTCGCAAAACACAAGCATTGCCAAATAGGACTCAAAGAAGACATATTAGAAATCCTAGTGCAAAGTCTTACACCAAGACTTAGGGAAAACAAAATCTGGCCTGGCCAAAATACAGCAAGCACGTGTTAAGAGAGCAGCCAATGACAAGCAAGGTAAAGGCCCTGTTTTGCTTGGCACATCAGAGCCACTGAAAAAAGATGCTTTTGCTTGGCAATTCCCATCCATCATCTTACCAAAAAAGAAGGAGCTGGTGTATTGGCATTCTTACACAATGATTAAACTGAAAATTACAACAACTTGGCTCCACAAATACAGTGTCAAATTCTGAAAGGTTTTAAACAGCTGCATGAGATAAAGTGATTCATGGCCTCACAATTCATTTCTGAATGTTTTGATAATAATCAGACCTGCAACAGTCCATAATCTTCTAGGGAACACACCAGCTGTAGTAACACTAAAGAAACGAGCTGATCATCAAACAGTTCCTCTCATCCATGTTGCATGACTGGATAAGTAGGGCTTTCAGACATGTGTGGCTCAGAGTCTAGGAGGATGTGATGCAAAGCAGAGTAATCCACAAGTGTGTGATTGATTGAGGGACACAATAATCCAAAGCTTGTTAAATGAGACAATATTATGGGGAGCTGAGAAAGGAGATTCCCTGATGTTCAACCTCAAATATCCATGACGAAAATTAATGAAGCCTGTTTAATGTTATAGTTCGCCCAAAAATGAAAAATCATGACAGAAATGAGGTATAATGCCACATCCTCTTCAGAAAAACCTTATTGCCTCATAAACTGAGGAAGAAGTCATTGACAGCAAATTGCATTGTCTACCGATTGGTGTAAGATGTCATGTTGTTGTGCATACGATGTGCACTGCAAGCATGTGCACATATGGCTCTGATTAAAGCCCAGATTCCCTGTTTTTTTTTTTATTGGATTTGGGATGTATTGCATAAACTGGTTAGTAGTATTGTGTTAGGGCCAAAGAATGTGAATTATGAATCTCATTTGTCTCTGAAATTACTCTGAGCAGCAGAAAAAAAGTCCGGTCGGTAAACGCAGAGGCTCTGGGAGGTGAAATTGCTTTAGGTGGTGTAGTAGCTGCATTAGTGCAACATACAGCAGAAACACCGGAGGGCAGACTGATGATGATGATGATGATGATGATGATGATGATGATGATGATTGGAAAACTGAGCTTGACTGAAAACAAGCTGTCCTCATTAGTGTAATGATTTTTCACTCTCATTTTATTTGGGTAGAGATTGATTGGTGATAATACCTAATGTGGCTGCAAATAGACATCAGGAGGAAATGGCTGCATGGCGAACACGAAAGTGAGTCTGGTGTGTGAACGGATGAGTCGCCCGTGTCTGTTACACAGGGGCTCATCTGACCGCATTGGCTCTGAGGCCTGTATTTCCCACATGTGTCAGGTGAGCTACTCGTATTACTATCTGTAGGGCTTCAACATTGACCTCAATGGTGCGTGATCAAGAGGCACATGGAGATTAACCCTCTATTCAGATCGGTCCTTTTTCTCACACGTTTCTGCTTTACGTAATCAGAGAGTAACTCAGGAGGGCAAGAAACAATGGAAGGGTTGATCCTGTGTTTCTCTGTATGTGTGTGCGGTGAAAGGAAGTGAGCGTTGGTGAAGGAGAGGTGAGGAGACTTTGAACTATCAAAAACAGTGCAAGAAGAAAGGGGGGATGAAAACAGAAGTGGGTGGTGATGGAAAGATGAAGAGGAGGAGGGAAAAAAAAGCCAAGTCTGCGGTCCAGTGGGCAAGTCTGCAAAAACATACGGAGAGAATGAAGATAACTTGGAGACGAATAGAGATAGTGGCAGTGGTTCTGATCAGACGGAGAGGTTTAACCATCATTGGAAACCAGTTGAACTGGCCTTTCCACAAATTGCTTCAGAACCTGGGCATTCTGGGAGCACCAGAACACATCATTCTGACTGGCTCTGAAAGTGAAGATGAGATATTATGTGTTAGGGGGTGAACAGGTGTTAGAAGACATGGGCTTCTGAGTGATGATTAGTATAGATAAGAATTATGGATGGGTTGGAGAAAAGGAAAAGAGTGACAGGAAAAAGAGAGGAGGGTTCTCCAGAATGAATATTTGAAAATTGATTGCAAGAATTCACAAGAACTACAGCTACCAACAAAACACAGCCTTAGAGACTTGAAAACATATAAAACGTTATACTGGTAACAGACACTGCTATGTATATATAGTAATATATGGTGATAAAATTATCCTTCAGCTAGTGTCCTTTTAAAAACTCTTAGGTCTACCCACCTGTACCAAATTTTCATTGTTTCATAGTGTAAAATATAGTGTAAAAAAAACTTAAAATATTATATATTTCATTTTTTATTACATTTATAAATCCATTTTAGATGTATTTGACATATGTTTTATGATGAATTAGTGTGATAATGGCTTAGGGCCTGCATAAATGTAAACAGCTTTTAAATTAAGCTACACATTAAAAAAAAAAAGCTATCAATAAAATAAATAGAATAAAAGAAATTGAATAATAAAAGAAAATACAATAAAAGAAGCCTGTACAATGCTATTTTGATGGGAGCTTTACTCCTAAAAGCTTTTTTTTTTTCACTTTTACAATTGCAGGATGGCATATTAATTACAATGATACAAAATGCATTGAATGATCATGTTTTTTTTTTGGTTGTTTTTTTTTTT
>JAHKKF010514501.1:6855-32452 GCA_019740295.1 Labeo calbasu | reverse complement strand
TTTTTTTTTTTTTTTAAGAAATCTTATTTGATCAAAAATCCAGAGAAAAACAGTAATATTGTAAAATATTATTTCAATGTAAAATACCTGTTTTCTATGTAAATATACATTTTAAGTTGTAATTTATTCCTGTGATCCAAAGCTGAATTTTCAGCATTATTACTCCAGTCGTCAGTGTTACATGATCCTTCAGAAATCATTCTAATATGCTGATTTATTATCAATGTTGAAAACAATTGTGCTGCTTAATATTTTGTTGGATCCTTTAATAAATAAATAGTTAAAAAGAACGTTATTGAAAATAGAAATCTTTTGTAACAATATAAGCTACCATTGTGGTCTGTAAATTTTTATTCTTTGAAAGAAATGAATATTTTCATTCACCAAGGATGTGTTAAATTAATAAAAAGTGATATCAGAGGCTTATATTGTTAGAAGAGATTTCTATTTTGAATAAATTCTGTTCTTTTTCACTTTTTATTCATCAAAAAATCCTAAAAAAGAATTACAGGTACCAAGAAAAAAATATTAAGCAGCACAACTGTTTTCAACACTAATAATAAAAGTCATAAATCAGTATATTAGAATGATTTCTGAAGAATCATGTGACACTGAAGACTGGAGTAATGACTGATGAAAATTCAGCTTTGCATCACAGGAATAAATTAAATTAAAAATATATTAAAATAGAAAACCATTATTTTCAACTGTATCAAAATGTCACAATATTACAGTTTTTTCTGTATTTTTGATCAGCCTTGATGAGCATAAGGGATTTAAAAAAACAAAAGAAAAAAACAAACATTAAAAATCTTACTGATCCCAAACTTTTCATCGGCAGTGTAAGTTTGCATTGTCAACAGTGTAGCCATGTCAAAGTATACTTCAGAACATTACTACATTTAACCATATCCATAACCAAAATACACAAAAATAAAACTTACCTTTCTGATTTTTTTAACTTTGAATTAAAAAAGCAGGACTTTTAAATTTATACCAAATAGCATTAGAAATGTAAATTGCATATCAACGGTTAAACTAGAAATTTCCCAAGTTTTGATTTTCAGAAATCTGGTGGTCTTAATGTATATCAGTACAGTCTGCGTATAACAAGTACCATTTCTGTACCAGACTGGATTTTAATTCACAAGAGAGACAGTGTGTCTGAGACAGCATAGTTTATCATGCGCGTTACTTGGCATGATGTGATTGGTTAATTATGGGATCGTATAATGGCGCTCTAATTCTTAAGAACTCGCTGTTTTAAAGCCTAATGTCATAATCAATCTTGATGCTTGAAAGAAAGGGTTTTAAGAGCTCTAATTGGAATACATTGTGATTGTTGTCTGTCAGAGTATCATGTCAATAATTCAAAGGCCCTTTGCTTGCTCAACTTTATTAACGTGGCAGAACAGTGACACAAAAAAGCGCTCGGCTCCTCTAATTCACTCTCTAATTGAGCGCAATGCAGTGATTGATTCTGGCAATTGGGGTTAATCAGTGTGCCATTTGAAAACATGGTGTGTTTGTGTCTGCGGATTCTAATCAACATGTATTAGATATTTAAAGTGACTAGTTACTGTAGACGTCTGCTAAGCGTGGCTTTTCATACGCGAGTGGAGTTCGCTTTTCAAAACATATGCTGTTTTTAATAACGCTCATTTCGGAGATTTAATTAAGGAGCCTTATTGTGACAGTTTGACATTTTGTGGCTTTGTTTGTCAGTATATTTCTTCCGTCAATGTTTTTCCAGCCTGGTTGCGGATGTGGTTGCGTTCAACTCTGCATTCAACATGGAGTCCTTCCTCTCCTCCATCTCGACCTTCATGAAGACCATGCCCGACCATCGGCCCAAAGACCTGGACCGACTCATCCGGCCCAAGTGCCGTGTCCTCCACTTCCCGATTCGCTTTCCCGATGTCACAAGGTCTGTCCTGTTATCCCTCACCACAGTCTTCTAGGGATCACTCCTCGCTGATTAAAAAACGTGCTAGCGAGTTCACTCTTAATCCGCCCCCAAAAGCTGATCGCGTATGCAAGCGTGGTTAATGGCGAGTGGGCAAAGTTGTGTAAGAAAGTGATTAGAATAGACAGCTTTAATATCCTGTGTGGATCACTTGACACGCTCCGGCTACAGATACGTGCTTGTGCTCGGGCGCACACATGCACGCACATACACAACATGCCCACTGGGACAGGAAGCGATTTCTTTGTTTTATAGTCTGTTTGACTGTAGATATTTGTGTTTGATTTTCATGCGGCTGAGCATCCGATGATGCAGTAGGAAAATTAGTGAGCATTTTTACTCAGGGCATGTCATCTGCTTTGAATGTCAGCAAATCAAACTGAAATCCAAATAGTGTTTTATTGCCCAGGTTATTAAAATACACCATCATTTTTAGAAACGTTTGCTAATTTGCATGCAAGCATCTGTAGCTACAGTATACTGACTATTCACGCTGTGCCAATTAATTATGCATTGCATTTTAGTTAGTTATCGTGACATAAATAACATTTTTGCTATTTAAAATCAAATCTTTGCTTTTAAAATCGCTTGGACAAAACCACACTCAGACATCCTTGATGTCCTTGTGGTCTCAGTTGCCGGTCCCTGAATTGATTTTTACTTTTATTTGGGGTCTCTGAGCACACTGCTACTCTTTTTTTTTTTTTTTTTTTTTTCCCCTGCAGCTTTAAAATCTCACTGTGCTGTGTACTTCGTTTTGACTTGCGCAGTCTAGATTGGCTTCAGAATTTGCCTCTCGAACTGTCGTCTTGGATCAGCAAGCATGGGTGGTGCTTTTTTCATCGCCCCGTTCCAAAGCAATGTCAAGAATAAGTCGGCTAGAAGCGACTCCACGGAGGGGTCTGCTTCTTATTAGATTCCTAATGAACAGCAAGCAGAACCCGAAACGAGTGGAACAATATTGTTAATTCATTTTGATTCAAGGCATTCTTCGGCTGGCTTATGTGTGCTGGTTTAAAGATTAGAGAGACTGTAAGCATGTAGTGCATACCATTTCACATCCTCCCTCAGCTGTAAAGCAGTCTTTGTCATTTTGATTTGCACGTCGCTATTGAATTAGAAAAATGTGAAAGGTTGTGGAATGGTTGCAAAATTAGTCATAGCTTTCATGATGCAAACATTATATAATGCTTAAGATGTATAGATTTTCAATGTTTTTGAAAGAAGTTTCTTACGCTCGTCAAGGCTGCATTTATTTGATCAAAATTACAGGAAAAAAAAATATTTTGTGAAATATTAGTGCAATTTAAAATAAGTTTTTTGTTTTAATATACTTTAAAACAATTTATTCTTTTTTAGCATCATTACTCCACTCTTCAGTGTCACATGATCGTTCAGAAATCATTCTAATATGCTGATTTATTAACGATCTTGGAAACAGCTTAGTGTTTTTTGGGGACCTGTGATACTTCTTTTGGATTTTTTGATAAATAAAATGTTCAAAAGAACAATGTTTATTCAAAATAGAAATAGCCTCGTGGTTAGTGCAACCCGAGTTTGATTCCCGCCTCGAGGTTCTTTGCTGATCCCGCTCCCCTCTCTCCACCCAATACTTTCCTGTCATCTCTCCACTGTCCTTTTTAGTAAATAGCACAAAAAGCCCATAAATATAACTTAAAAATAAATAAATAAATTAGAAATTGTGTGTTTTACTACATACTACTATTCAAAAGTTAGGGTCGGGAATTTTTTTTCTTTCTTTTTTTAAAAAAAAAAATGTATTCAGCAAGGATGTGTTAAATAGATAAAAAAGTGATAGTAAAGACTTATATTGTTAAAAAAAAAGATTCTTTTGAATAAATGCTGTTCTTTTAAATGTTTTATTCATCAAGGAATCCTGATAAAAGGATCACAGATTCCAAAAAATATTAATAAATCAGCGTGTTAGAATTATTTCTGAAGGAACGTCTGACAGTGAAGACTGGAGTAATGACTGATGAAAATTTAGCACTACGTCACAGAAATAAATTAAGTTTTAAAGTATATTAAAACAGGAAACTAATATTAGAAATTGCAATAATATTTTACAATATTACATTTTTTTCTGTATTTTTGGTTAAATAAATACAGCCTTGATGAGCATAAGAGACTTCATTAAAAAAACGTTAAAGGGGCCATCGGATGCAAAGTTCACTTTTACATGTTGTTTGAACATTAATGTGTGTTGGCAGTGTATGTACACATCTACCATATAATGATAAAAATCCATGCAGTGGTTTTTAATTAATCTAAAAATAATATTCATTATTAATATAAAAATAATAATAGATACCTGTCGGTGTGGCAGAAGTGAGTATAATGTTTTTTTATGAACCTCTGCAATCGCCTTTCCTAATAACGTACTAGTTAGCAAGTTAAATGCGGCTAAAGTAAACAATCTCTCTGAGCAGCTCGTCACTCCACAAAGAGAAGAGAGGGGCGGGGCGAGCAGAGCTCATTTGCATTTAAAGGAACAATCCCTCAGAATGCGATGATTTTGCAGAGCTCATTTTGACAAGGTAAAAAGGGTGTTGTTTCACAGAACCATTGAGAATTTTTAACCAAAGTATATTGTAGACTTTTCATTAAGACCCTGAAGAAATGGGCATCTGATGGCCCCTTTAAAAATCTAGCTCATCCCAAACTGTCATCCCAAGCATATTAACAGTATATCTTTCTATTTAATATGTTTCCAGTCCATTATTTTTGGGTCTTTTCTTTGCTCTTTCAATCTGTATATCTAAAATGTTTATCTCCAGGTCTGAGCGAGGCATGTTTTCCATTATCCCTCTGATCCACGATTTTTTTTTCTTGCATTAGTCAGTAGATTCTTGGTTGACAAAATCAAGATTTTTAATGCACACTTAAAAGAAATATCCAGCCGCTTTGTGTTTTCAAGTTTGTTTTCTGTGATTAAAAAGAGCCAGACCAGCGTACACCACTGAGGTCACGTTTCGATGTTCTTCATCACTAAAACAGCTGCTTACACTTTGCTGTATCTTTTTGAAATGCACCTATATTGATAACATAGCTCTTCATTTTATGTTACAGAAATACTTGCAGTTGTTTTAGAAATGTAAACGAATTGACAAAGCCCTGTATTGATGGAAATAGTTTGATGCCCTAAGTCTAACTTAACCTGTTTTAATTACTAACCGGGTGCTAAATATATCTTGAATATCCACCTTTTTCTTTAATGAGGAAATAAGCCTATGGATGGTTCATTAGCCGCTATAGGGAAATAATGAAAAGAATTACAACATGCAGCAAACGGTAACTGTTTGCACTACAAACCAGTGTGCTTATAACTAAGATAATACATTAAAATAATGTGGGAAGACGCACTAATTTGCAGTATTCAGCAGCAAAACGAGCTGTTTTGTACAGCTAAAAATAGATGGATGTGGATGAGACTGGAAGCCTGACCCGTAAAATTTACAAATGACCGCACACATTCTTACAGGAAGAAAAAGGTGGATAAAAAATAAAATAAAGTTCCAAATATTTTGTTATGCTATTACTTGAATTTCATTTAAAAGAAATATCAGAAGTGGTCTTCGAATTGTGTTCAGCACAGATTGGTGGGCACTTTTGTGCCATTCCATGATTTGCGTGATCCCTTTGATGAATCAGACAATATATATCATGTGCAAAAAAAACAACAACTCTTCTTCAAATTATTGAATTTCTCTCTCTGTCTTTTAGTGTTTGTGTGTCTGCGTATGTGTTGTTTGTTGTGTGTTTAGTCTATGAGGGGATGGATGTGCCCCTACGCTTGGTTGGATGACAAATTTGCCCTGTGTGTAAAATGTGGGTTAAGATGACATTAGTAATGTTGGTCCACACTAGTGTGTGTGCATGTTTGCGAGTGTGTGCGTCTGTATCATGGGTAAGAGACGCTGTAAGTAAGCTGACACTGATGACGCAGGGCTCTCGCCTACAGTGTTTCTCAGCTCATTTTCAGATGGTAATTCGCCCCTTCCAAAGCAAACTCACAGAGTGTAAGGAAACGATTATATGCATGGCCGGCCATCCGTCAACATGCCCTGGGTTCTTTTCTCAGCAACCAACTTTGTCCAAGCCTTTTAAGAATTTAAAAATATTCCCAGAGACAAACAAGAGAAGAAACAGAGTATTTGATTTGAAATATCTCACAGGTGGGCTCCCGTTGGTCCTTTGTTTGTGTGATGCGGATTTTTGATTTCTTTTATTCTTTTGTTCTCTTTCTGGCAAAACAAAAAAAAAAGAAAAGAAGTCAAATTTGTATAATTATGAAAATATAGCTGCACTGCCATACCGTATTCACAATAGATGTTGTTGAAAACAAAAGTCAGACTGTCAAGAATGCTTATACGGTACGTATAGTCACGAGAGGACAGCCCATAAAGGTTAGTAAAAGGAAACTCCCTTTAAAGTAAATACAGTGCAGGGTTAGCCCGCAGTCATCATCCCCATTTAGCGGAGAACGATGGAGAAAAATAAACAAGGTAAAAGTAACCTCAGAATGAAAACATCTTTTGTAATATCTCATTGAATCTAGCATAATCCAAAAAAATCTCTCTTTAAAAGGTTTCTATTCCCTCACGGTGTCCTTTGGATCAACTTCATCAGACCTCGCTTATTAATTGGCTTTCTGCGTATAGCCGTAATTCAATCGCAATTGACCCTAGTGAGCAGGAGCCCAGCTGAGCGAGGCCATACCACATCATCAATCACCGAAATCCACAACGCTGGTGGCCTCTATTAAAGGGCAGTCTTTGTATTAAAACACAACAGGCCGACTGGGTATGTTTGCATAAAGTCACATGACAATCAGGTGTCCTTTCAAGAGTCTCGGCTCTACGGAGCCGCAACATCACAAAGACACTCCTGGAAGGACTCAAATGTAATGCTGCTCTGATTTCCATTGTTCTGCGCTCTGGCAGAAGAGTGAATTTGGTTTCCATAGCACTTAACTGGCATCAGATGTTTGCAGAAAGTCCCACGCACCCGATCGGAGCGCTGAGATTGATGGCCAGCACTGTATTGATCCCAACGCTGTGATCTAAAACAATGACAGTTCCTCCAAAGACGGGGACCACAGTGCTATCGAGCTCATCGAGGGGAAAATCCATCACAGGAATCTCTCGTAGACTCTCGTTGTCAGGAGGACCAGGTTTTCATTAGCCCATTTAACTCAGCACAGATAACTGAAGCTACTTTTCAAAGTTGGTGGGGAAAAGAGGGTATTTGGCTGCTTTTTAAAAAGCAGTTCAAAGGCATGGATGTGACTCTCTGTACGGCGGCCTGCCGCCAATGACTGACTGGTGGAGCGATTCTGTTACTGAAGCAGATGGCAGGATATCCTGCTGTAGAGATTGTCTCAGAACGGTTCAAAGGGAACAGCGCGGTGGAAATTATGCGCCTCGGTCCCATATCGAAGTAATAAAGTCGCATCAAAGACGCCGATTACCTTGTTACATAAACCAGTGCCACGGCTTCATAGTTGTGTGGGTTACATTATTTAATTGAACCGTGTGGGTGTGTTTTTGTAGAAATGTGCATAGAGCTTTGAGTTGTGGACTTCATTCAGTGATTTCATCCCTGGATGGCTGTGGAAGCCATTCTGGTGTATTGGAAATTTCACTGCTGGCCCAACGCAAGCGTGTTTTGTAAATACGCATAAGTAATAAAAGCTGCTTTTGTGATGTAGCTGCTGATGTTGAACTTCTGCTAATTCTGCTTTTCGTACTTGCTCAGGTTCCCGCGGAGGCCTTGATTATCGCCGCGCTCCCTCGGAGTCGGTGGCCACCGGCGGTCAGAATCTCATCACTTGGCACCCGAGCTCCAAATCCTCATTCGCCTTGCTACTCATCCCGTAGCGCTCGCTTTTTTGATTGCTCTTAAGCCTTAATGTGGGCAGGATGAGGTGATGAGGAGATGGGCTTTCTTAATCAAACGCTGAGCGTTTAATCTCGTCGGTGAAACATCTGGCGGGCACCTTTTCTCATTTGTTTCTTTGACATCGGATTCCACCACCTCGTGCTCGGAGGACATTTTCAAAAGGGATCTCCATCCTTGTGGCACGAGGACTCCTCAGAATGTGCCCTGTGAAAATAATCCAATGGTAAAGCCCAAAGGTATGGCATGCGTCTGATCTCCAGATCACATGTGCCAGGAACGAACCACAATTGAGTCCATATGGCGCTTTCAAGTGCTAGGAGCGAACCGTGATAAATAGGAATGAATCAAGGATAAAGCCCCTGGCTTCGGAGATTTGTCCCAAGCAGCTGGCTTGTGGCCATAGGTTTTGCCGTGATGTAATCAGGACATGCAGGTATTTATAAGGCACAAGTAAAAACGTTCCCTCTTCGATTGTTTGCTCTTGATGAGGGGGAGTTTATAATCAAGTATATTACCAGGTATAAATTTTCCAGTCTTAATAGAGTCTTCAAAAGTGAGCATCGATATGCCCTGCTCACTTCAAAAGCACTTACAGAGCACTTGAAGTGAATACTCAAGAAAGTGAAGGGTGCAGAGCTTTACTGTCTCATACGGGCTGATTTGGAACACCGTATACGAAGAAATACGATACTGCTAAGCAACATTATTGCTTATTGCTGATTACTGTGGTGAATAAATCTTCAAATTGTGTCTTTAAAAGGGATCATTTACCCAAAACTAAAAATTATGTCATCATTTACTTACCCTCATGTCTTTATAAAGTACGACTTACTTACTCCCTTGGAACATAAAATAAAATACTTTGAAAAATGTTGGGGGTCTGAACAACACTGCACCCCAGTACCTTTCAATATATGAGGGGAAAAAAATACTGAAAAAAGATTTGTGTTCTACATAGGGGGTGATATACTAGTAGACATTTGGTAGAAATTTGTCATTCGGTAGAGATTTTGGACTATCGTCTCTATCGCGGTTACACGCTCACGTGAGCTTGCTGTGGTGATGAAAGCTTAACGTTTGGACGCGTTTTTAAAGAGCTGGTCATATGGTATTTTAAAGTGTCCTAATATTGTGTCGGAGTCCTCTACAACAGGTTTAAATGTATCTAAGGTCAGAAAACATTGTAATTTTCTCAGAATATACATTTATACATAGAGTCATTTCTCAATGATTTCGAAATGACTCCTTTAATCAATTCTGAGCGCAAGATCTGTAAACTCCTCCCTTCAATAAGCCTACTCTGCTCTGATTGGTCAGCTGGCCAAGCCTGTCGTGATTGGTACAGAGAGGAGTACTCAAGCAAGTTAGGGAGCGCTGCCATCAGCATTGCCAAGTCCGCTGTTGTTTTTGATGTCCACAAGTTGAACCAACCCCCTGGAATGCAAATTTACCAGGGGAAACGTGTACCCCAAAGTGCGATTGGGCTAGTTTAGGGTTAGTTTTGAGTAGCAATTGGGCGGGTTTTGTTGTGAAAACCTAGCAACATCGGCTATTATTGACAAAGCATGCACCAAAACAATAATATGGTGCTCCAATCCATTCTTAAAGTAATGACATAAAAACATTTGAACGCTTATGCAAGCGAATTGTGCTCACAGCTAAAGTTTAGCTAAACTGTAAACACTTAACAAAACAATAACAGTGAATACGTTAGCTGAATGCTAATGTGACTAACTGATAAAACAACACAGTTTGTAAACCAATGTCTACATTCTTTATTATTTAATGAAGTAATTAGAACAATGTCAGTCTACATTAATCAACACGTTCTTAGGAAATAGTGGGTTCACAGCAAATTATCAGAACTATTTCAGTAATAATATCGTTGTTTACTTGAAAACCTAAAGTTGCACTAGGTATACATCACATATTAGCACAAACAACTTGCTATTTTGAGCACTCAATTGAAAATGTACACATGACATATCAATCATACTTACAGGTTATGATCCGGAGACGCTTGTTAGTCCAAATAAAGAAGATTAGAAGCCAATGAAAATAAAAGCCAAGATTAGAGAAGCAGTCCTCGGTAAAATGATAAGCTCAACAAAAGGTTCGAATTGTATTGCTATGATATCATGGAAAAAATGAATTTTAACCACTGATTCTTCACATCATCATCTTTCGACCATTGAAAACAAAACAAACTTGCTTTGACAGCGCAGAATACAGCGTCTTCTCGACATGATGTAAACACACTAATTAGTGGAAGTGTTTGTGTGCAGGTCAGACTGTTCGTATTTTGTGGGCAGGCAGGGATTATGCAAATATGATACCTAGTGACGTATGTCGGTAACAGGCAGAAGATTCGAAAATATAACGAGTTTGAAACGCAATCAGCAGTCAATGAAAACTCGTTTCGCTATAGCACACGCTGTCTGAGAGATTGTTTCTGAGTGCTGAGTTGTTTTTGCCACTTTACAGGTCTTGAACAGTTAAGTACACACACTTGTATGTGTCAAAATGCCCGTCTTTGCAAGTATCCTCGTAAACACTGTAATTTAGGTCTTAAGTGAAAGCAAACAGCTGAGAAAGAAAACAAGTGTAACAGTTTATTGGATCTGGGAAGCTCTTAAAGTGACAGCAGTTTGATATTCCTGCTGTCTGTCATTCATGTTAATCAAACAACAAAAGAGAGAACATCTCTTACTGCTTTTGAATAAATCACTTTTGTAACTTTAATAAGAAGAAATATGTGTTTTAATTTACACAGTGACAAATATGCAGTGTTTTTTACCTTTTTTCTACTAATTTTTAATTTTGAAAACAACTTCTCTCTATCTTACCATATGTAAAAATGAACAAATATGAAAATACATTAAGGATGAGGATGTTTTCCTATATAGCTGATATAGTTCTTTGGTGTGCAAAAGCAAACTGAGGGTCTTGCCAAGCACCAAGTAAGATAAATACATACTTAGAGTTACAAAAAGGCCTTTTGGAATTTGACCATTGTCTGAAAAAACAAAGACCTGAGTTCTCTGTTCACTACAGACATGAAGTTTTCATTATGCTACCACCTGCTCAGCTTCATCAGTAGTGTTAACAAAAGAAGAGAACATGTAAGCAAAGTATAGACAGTTGTAGAAACATGAGCTCATGGCACAAGTAAGATTGATGTAATTAAAACAAAACTGGGCATTTTTGTGGAAAGAGCACACAAATTCTTAAAACTTTTTGATGTTCACTTTAAATGTTGCTATCTTCCATTAAGCAAACAGTTATCTCTGTTTAGAATTAGAAATTGCATCTACCCCTGCTAACATCTAACATCCTATTACATGAATGTTAGATGTGATGAACAGCTATGTGCTTGTAGAGGACCAAAATGTCGAGGTTTTGTTTGAAGTGATCAGGCTGTTATGTATCTGCTTCACATGACAGATGTCATGGCTTGTGCAGTTGTGTCAAAATCTGCCCATTCAATGTCAGATTTGGTAAGCCATATGCACATTACATAATACGGAAAGTCTGTCATCGCTAACGCATTCCACAACCCGATACGATCATATCCATCATCTGCGTTAAATGGAAATGGGGTAAGGCTGTAGTGCCGCTGGAAACCTCTACTAGCCGTCTGTTTGGTTACCTCCTGTGACCTACTTTAGCTGTTACTGCACGTCAGTCTTTGTCATTAAAATTTGGAGTCCTCGTTCCATCGCTATCAGAGGTATGATATTTTTCAGTGTCAGTGTCATGTAGAGTAGACTAAAGTCCAGGATGTGTGTCACAGTTGGGGCAGGAAGTTTGGCGTTTGACTAAGAGGTCAGTTGGTAATAATGAACATAGATGTTAATGTGCAGTAATGACCTTCTCTGTCCACATCTCAGAGGCTCTCTTCAGGTCTCCTGTGCCCATCATACCGGACCTCTTGTCAGGCCACCCTACAGGGCACCCACACTGATGAGACTAATGCTGGCGACGGTGCTTTCAGAACGACACACTTGGCCGCATTAAACCTTTGCGTGATCAGTCGCTTTTGCTCAGTTGGCAGAGAGTGTTATAGGGATGTTTCAGGTTCAATATAATTTAAGCTTAATTGACAGCATTTGTGGTATAATGACTGTTACCACCCAAAAAAAAATCAAAAAAGAATTGGTAACATCATCATAGCAACTAGGATACACAGTTTATAGCCATAGTATTTAAATATTGAACAGTATCATTCAAAAATTTGGAGTGGGAAAGATTTGAATGTTTTCTCTTATCTAAGTATCTTATGCTCACCAAGGCTGCATTTATTTATTTTCTCAGCAATGCAGAAAAAACAGCAATGTTGTGAAATATTATTACAATTTAAAACAACTATTTAAATATAGTTTAAAATGTAATTCAATGCTGAGATGGCTAAGATGAATTTTCAGCAGTCAGTGTAACATGCAGTGTTGGGTGCATTAATTAGTTAATGTAATTTAATTACTTTTCCTTTACCCTTGAAAACGTAACGTAAGGATTACTGTTATTTTTTCTGTAATTTAATTACAGTTACTTCTTATGTAATTGAACTAAATACTGTGTTTAGACTGTAGAATATTTATATACAATACAATGCAATAGTGGATTTAACATCAAAATGTAAAGTTTGACCTTAAAATGCATGCTTTTTATGTTATCTTCTCACTTTAAATACTTTGGTGAGTTAATAAGAATATTGGTAACACTTCAGTGTCCAATTCTCACTATTAACTAGTTGGTTATTACCATGAATATTACTGGGATATTTGGCTGTTCATTGTTACTTAAACAGCGCATATTAATGTCTTATTTTGAAGACCTTATTCTAAATCCTTAATCCTACCCAATTTTTAAGCTTAATTGTCAACAACTACTTTACTAAGTATTAATAAGCAGTAATTAGGAGTATACTGAGGCAAAAGTATAGTTAGTTCATAGTTAATAGTTAGTTATTAGTGAGAATTGTACCCTAATCTAAAGTGTGACCACAATAGCTTATGTAGTTATCTTTTATGTATTTGAAAGAATTAAAAGAACAGTTTCATGTCTATCCTTGTATCATTCGTTAACTTGTCGAGGTTGATATAGGATTTTGAAAGTGATTAGTAATGCTGTAAGTAATCAAATACTTTTTGGAGAGTAATTTGTACAGTGATCTAATTACACTGTTGAAGATAGTAATTAACTAGCTTTTTAGAGTAACTTACCCAACACTGGTAACATGAGACTTCATTTTAACGGATTAGTTCACTTCCAGAGTAAAAATTCCTGATCATGTACTCACCCCCATGTCATCCAAGATGTTCATGTTTTTCAGTCAAAAAGAGATTAAGGTTTTTTACAAAAACATTCCAGGGTTTTTCTCCATATAGTGGACTTTAATGGGGATCAACGGGTTGTAGTTTCAATGCAGTTTCAAAGGACTCTACATGATCCCAGCCAAGGAATAAGGGTCTTATCTAGTGAAACAAACAGTCATTTTCTAAAAAAATTACAGTTGATCTACTTTTTTACCACAAATGCTTATCTTGCACTAGCTCGACTTCACGCATTACATAGTCAAATTTGTAATGGTCACGTGTGACGTAAGCAGAAGTACCAACACAGTATTTACAAAGAGAACGTGCAAAAAAAGTCAAACGCCTTTACAAGAAAAGGTAAAACAATGATGTCAGACGATTTTGAGGTTGGAGCAGAGAACTACCACAGACGAAAAACTAACCACGTGTGATCTTTCCAACGTAATTACGTAATACGTGAAGTCAGAGATGTGCATCGCAGAGCTAATGCAAGATTCAAGCTAATTTGTGGTTAAGAAGTGTATACATTTTTTTTTTTTTAGAAAGGGACCAATTGTTCCACTAGATACTGGGATGAGTCCTTAAAAGCTGCATTGAAACTGCAATTTGGACCTTCAACCCACTGGGAACCATTAAAGTCCACTATATGGAGAAAAATCCTGGAATGTTTTCCTCAAAAACCTCAATTTCTTTTCGACTGAAGAAAGAAAGACATGAACATCTTGGATGACACGAGGGTGAGTAAATTCTCAGGAAATTTTTCTGGAAGTGAACTAATCCTTTAAAGAGAAAAGCGCTCTCTGGGTTAAATATTTACTATAATTGGCAAATGACAATCTGAACAACTCTACGATTCAAATAATAGAAGGGCTTTAAACGACGAGTCAGAAATGTTTTGGTATTATTCAACATTATGGAACAAATGCTGCCCATTAAGCTTAACTTGTAATGAACCCAGTTCCTTTAAGCTGTCCTGAGCCTCCCAGAACTGCCCGAACTGCTGGAGAAAGTTTGCACGTCTCACATGTAGCTCTCTCCACTTCTGAGCCGTCGCAATGGCCAACCTCAAGATCAATGGAATTTTTCATTAGCCTGGGAAAAAGAGACCGCTTGTGATTATTGCCAATAAAGGAAATTAGATGAAATGATTTTTGACTTTGATTTTCTTTCCTCCCTCTTTTCCCCAACCATCCTTTCACATTTAATCAAATGCAAGGTAAAAGTCATCACCGAAATTGCGCCTGATTTATAAATAAGCTAATTGGTGGCATTCTCCCTCTCCTGTCGGTGGACACGGCTGTGTTTTTATTGCCTAGTCAAAACCTCCTCATGTAATTTTCAAAATGGCCCTCGAAATGAAATTTTCCTCCCAGCTCGCGAGGCAGCTCCATCGCTCATACCTTGCCGCAACCACCTTCTTGTCATCTCTTTAGTGCAGCTTTATGTAGCCTGGCTCTCCTGTCCACATCTGTTAGTTAATTCATCCATTGCGAAACTCTTCCCTGGCACTTTTATCAATGGCTAATCTAATGGAGGTGAACTGTTGAGTGACTGCTCTCATTGATACTCTGTCTTTCTCAGGGACGTCTGGAGAATAATAATAATGGCACCGCTTCATATTCGGATGGCCATTGATTGCTGCTGAATGCATATTTACTGAAATGGATACGGGATTAGAGCAGCGCGTCTGAAACGACAACTTCAAAAGAGTGAACGCCGAATGCTCTGCGGACGTTTATTTTGTGGCTTTAACAGCTTTCTTTGAAGGTTCTTCCATTCAAACCACAATTTACCTATCTGTATTTGACTAACGCTTCCCGAACTTGTTTTCATCTAGATGAAAGCGCAGTCAAAATGCACAAGCACACGCACACTTGTGTCCTGTACCCGGAAACACATTTGAGAAGATAAAGTACCAATGAGAAAACAGAAAGAGGAAAAAAAAAAAAATAAAAAAAAAAGAGAAAAAGAGTTTTTGCTTTCTCTTCTCGTATAATCCTTTACGACTGGTACACAACTAACTCGGAAAAAGTGGGCGGTAGAAATACACCCAACATTGTGGTGACTCAAGGCGGCCATCTGTACGTAACTCAGAGAGAAACTCTCTTTACACTCGACTGCCTTTACAGCCCCCTTTGTTTTGAAGTCGATGAGTTCTCCAGCACTTGGAAGGATCCATGTATATTATAAACATATTGTGGGAAGTCGTGCTAAATCGGTTAGTAGTTCGTCATGTTGTATTACTTCCCTATACCACAGAGACTTTGGATCACCGAAATACACATATAAGTGGCACTTAGGACTTTTATTTATTTTATTTTATTTTATTTTATTTTATTTTATTTTATTTTATTTTATTTTATTTTATTTTATTTTATTTTATTTTATTTTATTTTATTATTTCTTTAAACATACCTTGTTACAGAGTTCTTTTGATCTGCTCATTAATCTTTAGACAATTAAATTGTATCTTGAGNACACATATAAGTGGCACTTAGGACTTTTATTTATATTATTTTATTTTATTTTATTTTATTTTATTTTATTTTATTTTATTTTATTTTATTTTATTTTAATTTATTTTATTTTATTTTATTATTTCTTTAAACATACCTTGTTACAGAGTTCTTTTGATCTGCTCATTAATCTTTAGACAATTAAATTGTATCTTGAGCTGCGTTTGTCAGTGTTTTGACTTTTTGTTTCTTTTTCATACCATACTAAAGATAGTGCCGTGTATCTGTCAATTCGTAATGCTCACTTAAGGGAGTGCAAGGTAGGTTATTTTAAATTTTAGCAGTGCTTCGCTTCTGCTCCACTGCAAAAAATAATAGCGCGTCAGTAAGCATGGGGGAATCTCGCTCTCAAGCAGCTAATTGGCTCGCGTCCATCACACAACCTACAATTAGGAGTCGCGGTGCTGTGGAGGCAGCGCATGGGCTGTGCAGTCGCAGAGAACGGAGAAAGTGCTTTCTGCATTTTATGGATTGCTTTTGGCAGTGAATTATGTGAAAATGTGACTTGTTTTAACTTCTTTAACTTGTAATAATCGTCGTGGTTGCAGAATACATCAGTCTGGTTGTGAGCCTGACATATTTTAAGACCGAGGAGAGAGAAATGCCACATGAGGCCCCTTTTTTTCTTTTTTCAAATGTGGTTTTACTTACCTTTTTTGTTTATTTTGCTCAAACATGTAATGTTCTGACTGGTGCTGCCTATGAATTATTTGCTCCTGATGTTGTTTTTCATTATAGAAATCAACGAAGGTTAGAGGAAAAACAGAATTAGGAATGTGTTTACAGTCATAGTGTGTTTTTCTATTTCTTTTTTTTTTTTTTTAAATAGTTTTCCATAGTTTCTCTTATGTTGTTTTATAGGGCTTTTTTCCCTTTCGTCCTCAGATTCCTCCCTGCACACAAACGTCTCAGGCATTCAGTGCGGTGTGATGATATCCACGCTCCGGCTACTCAAAGCCACGTTCAAACATCAGCTCCAAGGTAACACACTGTAGCACTGAAGACTGTTTATGCACTAAAATAGCCAAGACTGATTACTACTTGAGAAATTATGACATGAGTAAATGATGAGGGCCTAACTAATGACCTTACAATAAACGTCTGCAGTCGTCCAGAGCTTACAATAGACTCTGAGCCACCTGAGAAGATTCCCAATGTGGCAGGACCGCAGCAGTACCCAGAGTCCACGAGTGTCTCACCACGTCGGGAGACGTTTGAGAATCAGCCTGTGTGTCATGCATGTGGCGATGAGAAAGGGAGACTTCAGCCACTCCGCATAGTCTGGCCACATCGCTGGTAAGACCCTCATGATAACATTAGAAACAATTATTCATCAAGAGTTCATTTAACATGCATTTATTTATGGAAATCTTGATTTAACAAAATACTTTCAATATTTCACTCGTTCTTTTCATTAGCTTTTTATTTAAACTGGATCTTCATTTAGAATGAATTTTAATGGCAGTTTCTTCAACTTTGTGCACTTTTGATCTTCTGGACTTGCAAAATATATATATAACTTGTTAAAACAAACACTCCCACATCATTTGTGTTTGATAACATTCTGTGGTTGAATGACAAAACTTTTTGGCATAAAACGGATGACTCTTTGTTATATAAGGCTAATTTCATATCTTCCATTTTTGTATACTTACAATTTGAAATAATATTTCAGACTTTTGTGAATTTGTTTAAACATGCATTTTCACACAATAAATATTTAAATGATTTATAATTATTTCTCTCTTTGTTTATATAATCAGTTCTTTTATTAACTTTCATAAGATTAAAAGTCTGAGATAATGGTATAACAGTTGAACATATTTGTGACCCTGGACCACAAAAACAGTCATAAGGGTAATTTTTTTTTACCTCATCTGAAAGCTGAATAAATAAGCTTTCCATTGAAGTATGGTTGTTAGGATAGGGCAATATCTGGAATCTGAGGGTGCAAAAAAATCTAAATATTTATAAAATTGTCTTTAAAATTGTCCACCCGAAGTTTCTAGCAATGCATATTACTAATCAAAAATTTGGATAGTTTTGATATATTTATGGTAGGAAATTTACAAAATGTTAAACATGATCTTTACTTAATATCCTAATGATTTTTGGCATAAAAGAAAAATCGATAATTTTGACCCATACAGTGTTTCATTGGTTATTGCTACAAATGTCCTACTTATGACTGGTTTTGTGGTCCAGGGTCACATTTGAAAAGCAGCAAAATAAATAACTAAGGTACTATAAAAAAGTTTCTATCTTTTAAGTGTTATTTGTATCCCTGTAAAAATACATTATACACAGGTCAAAATTATCGATATTTCTTTTATACAAAAAAAAATGATTAGGATATTAAGTAAAGATCATGTTCCATGAAGATGTTTTGTAAATTTTCTACCATAAATATATCAAAACATAATTTTTGATTAGTAATATGCATAGCTAAGAACTTCATTTGGACAACTTTAAAGGTTATTTTCCCAATATTTAGATTTTTTTGCACCCTCAGATTCCAGATTTCAAACAGTTGTATCTCGGCCAAATATTGTCCTATCCTAACAAACCATACATCAATAGAAAGGTTATTTATTTATAGATGATGTATAAAAATTGCTCTTATGACTGGTTTTGTGGTCCAGGGTCACATTTATTTAACAAAATAAAAAAAAGTCTGTTTGTTTTAATAAAAATGAATCCGTGGAACATTAAAGTGCCTTTAGTTGACATACATGTCATACAATTGTAGAAACTGAAGAACTTAAAATTTCTCCAAGATTGTTGATCATTTTCATTTAGAAATATTTTTTTAACTTTCACTGTTCGCATTAAACAATGCACTCACACAGAAATGTAATTTGAGGACGTTGTTTCTCAGCAGACTTCAAACATGTGCGACATGAAAGCGCCTCAAACATCAACCTGTATACAACTACCATTCTGTGAGTTATTTGCTTTGGACTGTCCAGGGAGTTGTTTGACAGTACGGCAGAGGCATGGAAAATGGATAACATGCTTGTTTTGGTACAACATGCATAGATAGACCACTGGTTCGAAGCAGTTCGGAGCGTGTAACGTGTCCAGCGTCCCCCTCGGTGCTTGTGTAATATATTTCAGCATCATCTCATTGTTTCTTAAATTCAATCTTGGCGAAAGCCACTGTTAGACTATTATCAGTCACATCAGCGTTCGATTCCTTTAAAAAAAAAATACAAATAAAAACGTTTGTATGAACAGAGCCCCAATAGCAGAAACGGCAACAGAAGAAAATGTCTGTGTCGCTGAGTTTTGTTCACAGGAACCAATGGGGGAGGGATGAGAAAATATTTTATTGCCCGCAGGATTGCTCTGTGGTTTTTGTTGAAGTTTAAATATCTTCCACTCCCCATATTTTAGACCTCCTCTTGGCATGAGTGGAAACCAAACAGCATTGTATCTCTACCTCATCTGCCATGGGCTGAGAAAAAAAGGGAAAAAAGTAACTGTTGCTCAAGCCACATATTTCTCCCATGACTCTTTGCTCATCTCTTGGCAGCGACGACATGTTTCCTTACCAAAAAACACCCATAAATCAGATTAACAACCGAAAAGACCACCGGTGTCGAAGTTTGATGTTGGCACGAGGATTGTGTGATGTTTGTTTGTGTTACGTATCTGTCATTCACCTACTCTTGTATCAGTAACAAAAGCGGCCATTGTGTAATCTCCTCAAAACTGAGCAAAACACAGATGTATTAGCGCTGTTAACATCCGTGCCTCGTAAACGTTGGCTTCGGTCCGAGTTAAATTGGGATTTACGCAGGGCGAGAGCTGCTGGAAAAATAAGAAGGGGTTTGGATTATCTCTGACAGTGTGTCCCATTTCGTCCTTTTTTTTTTTTCCCAGCCTCTCTTTTTGTCATCATCACTCGTTGCAGATTGTTAATCTCCATGTGGCCTGGATAGGTCTTCATCCGTTGGATTACAGGACTGTCTTATTGCAGGCGCTGACCGGGGCGTATGGTCAGAGAGGGCAGCTGTTTGCAGGTGCATGTGATGAGAGCTTAAATTCGCTTCCGAGAAGCCCGTTTACCTAAGAGGGCGACTTGTTTGTCACGGCTGCCAACAGGCGCGTGTTCTTTCAAAGACAGTGACTGTAGTACACCATCAGACAGTCACATGGCCTGGCATGGGCTTTCCCTCTGCCGGACCTTTGTCTTTCAGGCGATCGCTCTCCGCAATTACGCAATGTTTTTTTTTTTTTTTTCTTCTGTGGCCTGTCTTGAAATCCAGACATATTTGTGCATCTCTCGTTCCTCCCAGACTGTGCAGCGGGCACTAATGACCAAGTAAAAAAGACGCAGGCATTGACGCATCACCACACTGTGTTGGCAAGCGTCGTGACTGGTTCCACAACTCCTCCTGCGCCCTGCTCATCGCCAGAGCCGTGCCGCTGAGACCCCCATTAGAGAGGGACGGCGCTTGGAAGGACATGATATGTCGGAATTTTGAAAACGGCACAAAGGATTTAAACCCGACTTGCGAGCGGAGGCAGAATTCCAGAAAATGTTTGACTTTTGATGTTTGCACACAATTAAAACTAATGAATCAGGGTCATGTTAGTGTAGAGAAGAGAAAAATAAATCGTTTACTGACAGTCAAAACCTAACCGTAGACATCAGCCCATACATTTTCACATCACATGTATAGTTAGTCCCTTATTAGGACCCCACCACGCACCCATCTCTGTGGGGGAACGGCGAGAACGATCGACACGGTCACGGTTTGTTTTGTCTTGTTTTACCGGAGGCTTTGCCTCTGCTATTTTCAGCTGACCCTAATCAATCCCCAGATAACCGAATCCTGGGCTTTCAAGAGCCCCATTAATTAGCCCTTTCGCTTCCTTCTGATTTGAATCCTTTAACGTCATGCTTTTGCAGTAAATAGAGTTTGAATTTTAAAACATGCACCTCATGGGTGCGACTTAAAGGGGAATATTTAATCATAGCTGTCTAAATGAGAGGATCATATTCTTTTAAGTGGTACCGGATGACTGCTAATGAGGATTCGGCGGGTCCCTGCAGAACCCTTTTTTTTCGTATTTGTTTTATTTGGTTTCTGTCTCATTGCACTTGGAGGTCAAAGGGTAAGAAAACCCCCCATTTTAGTGTAGGGAAGTATCACATTTATGCAGACATTTTACACTACCACTCAAAAGTTTAGGGTCAGTAAGATTTTATTTATCTTTTTGAAAATAAATTATTTTTTTAATAAGTAAGGATCTATTAAATTATGTCAAATGTGACAGTAAAGAAACTTCTAATGTTACAAAATTCTATTTCAAGTAAATGCTGTTCTTTCTATTCATCAAAAAAATCCTTAAAGTATCCCAACTTGAGCACCAAATCAGCATGTTAGCTGTTTAGCTTTTTTGCCATTACAGGGATAAATTACATTTTAAAATATATAAAAACAGAAAACAGTTATCTTAAATAATTCATAGTACTACTGTTGTTACTGTTACAGACATTAAAACTTTACAGATTTACAGATAATTTACTCACTGCCTTGTCATCCAAGATGTTCATGCCTTTCTTTCTTCAGTCATAAGAAATTATGTTTTTGAGGAAAACATTTCAGGATTTCTTTCCATATAGTGGACTTCTATGGTGCCCGTGAGTTTGAACTTCCAAAATGCAGTTTAAATGCAGCTTCGGAGGGCTCTAAACGATCCCAGCAGAGGAACAAAATGATCCGTCATTTTCTAAACAAACTGACATATTATATACTTTTTCACCTCAAATGCTCATCTTGTCTTTGTGTATTCCGGTTCAAGACAGTTAGGGTATGTCGAAAAACTCCCGTCTAATTTTCTCCTCCAACTTCAAAATCGTCCTACATCGCTGCAGAAGTACAGAGTGTTTACAAAATAAACATGCAAAGATCAAACGCCCTTTACAAAAAAAGAAAAGGTAAATCAGTAATGTAGGACGATTTTGAAAAAATGGGAGATGGGAGTTTTTCGACCTACCCTAATTGTCTTGAACCAGAGTTCATGCAGAGCTAGACAAAACAAGCATTTGAGATTAAAAAGTATATAAATTGTCAATTTGTTTAGAAAATGACCGGTCGTTTTTCTAGAGAAGACCCTTCTTCTTTGGATGGGATCGTTTAGAGCCCTTTGAATCTGCATTGAATAGCTGCATTTTGGAAGTTCAAACTCGCGGGCACCATTGAAGTCCACTATATGGAGAGAAATCCTGAAATGTTTTCCTTAAAAAAACATAATTTCTTTACGACTGAAGAAAGAAAGACATGAACATCTTGGATGACAAGGGGTTGAGTACATTATCTGTAAATTTTTGTTCTGGAAGTGAACTTCACCTTTAATTCATTTATTGTTTTAAATAATTGTATAACACGCATATTTATAATGAAGTAAATACATTAATTTATTATGTATAGTGCTTAGAAAGTTAGGCCAATCTGGATTGTTTTTTCTGCTTGTTTTTTTTCCATACTTTTCTGAACTTTATTTGGGTCATCCACTCAAGTTTGCCATCTATCATTAACATCTGCATTAAAAATGCCCCTTAAGTGTAGCTCCTTGCAAGTTTCTAATAATTAATCACTAATATGTTTGTGTTTATTAATCTGCGTTAAAGCCAAGACGTCACAGACCAGGCCGCGAGCGCGTGTTAGTGAACTCATGTTTACTCGCGTCTGTGCGGGTCTCCTCTCTTTTGGTTTTGGCGTGTGAGGCACGTTGAGCCCCAGCAATCCCTGCATAACATAACTGACATATTAATTAACCCTCCGCTATGCTGTCAGTAGGAAATAAGGCATCACGGCCGCATGAAGGCTGTTTTAGTTACTAGACTGACAGGCCGGGTAATAGGCATCCCTGCAGTCGCCGTGTCACCTCCCCGCAGGTCAACCAGTCTTAGTCCGGAGGAGGTAGCAATCACATCCACAATGTAGCGAATCAAAGAGGCTGCAAAATTAATGAGGGAATCAACGTCAAGCCATGGGGGAAAAGGCAACATAAAAGAACCGGAAATGAGAGGAAATAAGCCCTCACTAATACCTCATCTAAGGAGATTCCACCCAAGTGGGAGGTGTCTTTTGTCAAAGCGCTTCTGCCCCGGTAATTGTTTTTGACCTTCAACATCGTCATTTTTGTGAAGAGAGCTCTTTCACAGACAGTATACAGAACGGCAGGGCTGACGAGCTCAGAGATTTGTCAAAGCCTCTTTTGTGCGACGTCTATGAGCTCTGTAAGGCCGTTGTTCGGTAGCATACCTCCGCTTTATCAAGAGGATGAGCCGCGTGGATCACCACTCGACTGTCAGGGTTTTGAAAGGACTTCAGGCGTGCAGCTCGGGCCAAAGAGAAGGATTTTAAACCCGTTGGTTGGTAGTCGTTGTATTCAGAGGGAAGATTCTGCATCAGATGGGTTGTTAGCATGTAGGTTAGCTATGCTAGTCTTTTTAACTGCAGAATAAAATTGGGTCTGTGTCTCACAGAGGAAAAATACGAAATGCACTGAGGGCTTTGTGCACTTTCTTTTTTTTAATAGAAAGATTGTGGTCAGTTGATTGATTTTTGGAAAGTGTGTTATTTCTGCTCTAACGTTTTAGACACTCTTTTTTAAAAAACTACATTCTAAAAAATGCTGGGTTAAAAACAACCCAGCGATTGGGTTTCTTTGACTCAGAGTTATGTTTACCCCAACTTCTGGGTAGTTTTATCTTTATTTTAACTATTGCTTAAAATGACTAAATTTCTTGCTTAAAATTAACCCAAAATTAACAAATTTTAATATGTTTGATAAATGAACATTTATTAATAAGTTGAATAAATAATAATTAAATAATAACCCATTTAATTTAATTTTAATTTTAATTTTAATTTTAATTTTAATTTTAATTTTAATTTTAATTATTTTATTTTATTTTATTTTATTTTATTTTATTTCATTTTATTCATGTACACTCCAAAAAATTCTGGGTTAAATACAACCCAGCGCTGGGTGAAATATGAACAATCCCAGTGGTTGGGTAGTTTTATTTAACTCAGCTATTGTTAAAAATGACAATATGGCTGGCTTAAAAAGAACCCAAAGTAGGTTGTAAATTAAAAATCATATACATAATTACTAGAGGCATCAGCAAAAATCAAAAGGTGAACGTTTATTAATAAGCAATTTAATTTATTATTAATTTGTTATTATCAATTTATTGATAAATTTTCATTTACAACCTATTTTGGGTTCATTTTAAGCAGGAAATCTAGTAATTTTTAAGCAATAGTTGAGTTAAATAAAACTACCCAGAAGGTTGTGTTATAAACACAGAACCCAACTGCTGGGTCAAAACAACCCAATCACTGGGTTGTTTTCAATCCAGCATTTTTTAGAGTGTACATATAACATGGCAAGAATACTCTCTGAGCTTCTCCTAGTACAAAATAAAATTGAACTAGCATTTAATAAAACATATTCTTTGAAGTACTCCTAATTTAATCTTATTAAGACCTGTAAAGTGCGCCTTGGATTTAAAGGCACACTTCAGACTTCAGAGTGAACTATTTTTGAGGTAATGAAGCATTGCCAGGGATCGCTGTGAAGCTGCTCACCAGATCTCTTGGCTGAGCTCAGAACTTTAATGGAAGCACACCAGCAATCAGCGGCCTGGCTGGATCACTGTGACAGAACATGTGGCCTCAGCTTCAGATGTGTAATTAAGGTATACGAGCTGGGATTCGAAGAGGAACTTTCAGAACTCTTACCACGCACCTCAAATGTAAATAATTGTATTAGCGTTTCCATTTGTATACACATTCTGAGAAATCAAAAATCAAAAATGTCAAACACTGAAATTTCTTCAGAGCTTGTTTTATCGCATCGCAGATTTTTACCTTTTCTCAGTGTGTTTTTTATTATTTCCACAAAAACATCTGAACATATGGGTAAACATACAAAAGTTGAAGGTCGTTTTAAAAAATAAATCAGTGCAAATGGAAATGGGCTTCTGGCTACAAGATCTGTTTGGATATTTTTTGGTTGCACAAATAAAACATTAGTTAAATAAAGATACTTGTTCCATTTTTGGTCACAGCTAAAGTTCACTTATTAACAGGGTTGCCAGGTCTGCGAAAATCAGCCCAATTTCGTTTTTTTCCATGGTTTTCCTCCTCACCGGGCATCCTCTTCGTCAATACTGCATGCAGAGATCGTTTTAACCCACAGACTAAAATACAGCCTGCATCAACAGTGTAAAAGTAGCCCAATTCCAGGGGAAAAATGCAGACTTGGCAACACTGCTTATTAAACAAAACTCTCTATATATTCAGCTTCACATTAAAATTATGTTTTATTTGTTGAGATCGTCACAGCACTTAAATGAACCTTAAACCTAAACTTAGAAACGTCTTATAAATGCACACTACCAGTCAAAAGTTTTTGAACAGTAAGATTTGTAATGTTTTTAAAGAAGTCTCTTTTGCTCAGCAAGTCTGCATTTATTTGATCCAAAGTACAGCAAAAACTGTAACATTTTGAAATATTTTTGCTGTTTAAAATAACTGTTTTCTATTTGAATATAGTTTAAAATATAATTTATTCCTGTGATTTCAAAGCTGAATTTTTAGCATCATTACTGCAGTCGCATGATCCTTCAGAAATCATTCTAATATTAATATGCTGCTCAAAAAACGTGAATTATTATTATTCTATTGAAAACAGCTGAGTAGATTTTTTTCAGTTTTCTTTAAAGAATCTGTTTTAAATATTGTTAATAATTATTAAAAAATGTTTCTTGAACAGCAAATCAGCATATTAGAATGATTTCTGAAGGATCATGTGACACTGAAGACTGGAGTAATGATGCTGAAAATTTA
>JAHKKF010514499.1:7618-18317 GCA_019740295.1 Labeo calbasu | reverse complement strand
GTGAGTGAGATGAATTAATGCATGTTCACATTTATACTAAAGTAACATCTTACTCCCGATTTCTCTCAGCATGGGGACAAGAAAGCTTTCAATCAATAAACTGGAAAAAGAAGTAACTGGCCTTACTTATTTGAAACAGTAACTCAACTGTTACTCAACAGTAACAGATATTTTCCTGTAAATTAAAAAGTAATGCATTACTTTACTAGTTACTTGAAAAAAAGTAATCTGATTACATATCTCGCATTACTTGTAATGCATTAACCCTTTGCACCAGCCCAAACTCACGGATTACGTAATCAATTCTTCACCTGTGTACTTTGGTTCAAAAAGAGATGGTAGGGTGAAAAACGCCATCTCATTTTCTCCTCCAACTTCAAAATCCTCTGAATCAAAATCGTTGTTTTACCTTTTTTTTGCAAAAAGTGTTTGATTGTCTTTGCACGTTCGCTTTGTAAACTCTGGGTCTGTACTTCCGCCTATGCATGACCTTTCAAACATCAAGCTAGTGCAAGACAAGCATTTGTGATTAGAAAGTATATCAATTTTTATTTTTTTAAAGCAAATGATCAATCATTTTGCTAGGTAAGACTCTTATTCCTCGTCTGGGTAGTCATGTACAGCCCTCTGAAACTGCAAGTCCACTATAAGGAGAAAAAACTGGAATGTTTTCCTCAAAAACCTTAATTTCTTTTCGACTGGCGAAAGAAATACATGAACATCTTGGATGACATGGGCGTAAGTAAATTATCAGGAATTTTTTATTCCGGCTCCCCTGTAGGAGTGTATGCAGTGCTACCATAGAATTTGGCCAATTCATGCCAGTGTAATTATGCTTCCTACCTTTCAGAACAGCTTTTGCGTCAGAAGTGCGCATACAATGCCTTAAACTGCTTCCCACATGGGTTGCTCACCAGAAGATGTGTTTGTTTTGTAGTGAATGTGAAAAGTACAGGAAGTACTTTTTGGTCCTGTATTGCAGCGCACCGCTGTATTGTTGCATAAGTGTTTTTTAAGTTTCCGTCTCAGTCGTGCTAGTGGCTTGACTGAATTCGGGTTTATGACTGACACGCTACAGACGGCTATTCTGGACATGCAAGCAGCTGCCCGGTGATTCTACGGGGCTGTAATGACTCACGGGGAGCGACTATAACTAGGCTGCCCCCTCTCCTGACCTTTACATCCAGAGAGAGGCCTCTGATGAAAACCACACGGCTAAAAGTCATGTCTAAAACAGGCACCTGCCTAGCAAACCGGCTACTGTAAGGGAACCAAATATATGGGTCTCTGTGTTGGCAACTTATTACAGTGAATTGGTATGTAAGAGTGTACATTTATCTGTCCAAGTTTAATGCTTTCACTCTAATCAAGATTCATTCATTCAAATCCCTCGTTTTTGAGCCAGATAAATAGCGCGCTGATTGAATTATATCATCTGAAACATATATATTGTAAAAATCCCTGGCAATTGAATTGCTTTTATGTAGTTGTCTTTTAATTGGTTTTCAGGGAGTAGCTGCCCATCGACGAACTACTTTGAATCACGAGTTGCTTGTACAGTTTTAAAGTAGCTGGATGTGAAGTGGCTGTCAGCTTTGAAAACCATGTGGCTGCACACCAGCTCTTCTGGTGAAATCATAAAAGGAAAGAGGAAGGGGAAGGAAGTTCAATATTTTTTCCATTCAGTGTGTGCATTTATCTCCATTGCAAACAGCGAAACGATGTTGAATTTGGGTTCTTGAGGTCCTTAAATAACCCCTCTTCACATTCAGCCAAACTGTTGAGCTCAGAAAACATGGGAACGATGCCCTACTGTGAAATACGAATGCGGTGAGAGCGAAAATGCGGTCGTTAAAGCCATTTCCCGACGTTTCCCAATGAATTATGAAACGCAAATATTGATTTCCTGTGGAAAATATAGTATCGAAATTGTTAAGAAACATTAAGGCATGGATATGCGCTACAAAACCGAATTTACGAGCTCTCGCAGATGGGTTGAAAAGTAATTTAGCTGTTTGTGACTGAATATCTGGAGCGTAACTTTTAATAGATTATGCAACGACATCTCAGCAGTTTCTTCTGTGGCTTCATGCATAATGCATTGAAATTTGCATATTTTGCGAATATAAATTTCTTATTCTGAAGTGCTCATTGTTTAATGCCGTTACTTCCTGTTGACAACATGTCTATGGGCTTTATGTGTGATTGCTTCTGAAAGAGTAAGGATCCATCATCCATCACAAATGACAAAGTGAAATGCTTTAAATGACATTTCAAAAAGACTTGTCAGTAATTGAAAGTAGCGGTTTGCGTGATAGTATCAGTGGCATTTGACAAGCATGTCTGACTTCATTTGGCTTTAATTATTCTCTTTGGTGGTGAATTATTTAAGTCAGAGATGGTTCTTTGCTTAAGTAGGTTCAGAACAGAATAAGGTTCAGGAAAGATAGTATGTTTTTTGTAATGCATGGGGATTAATATGAATATTTTTGTGCAAATTTGTTGGCCAAACGTTATGGTATTATTATTTAAGTATTACAGCAATCCAAAGTCAAACGATAAATGTGACCCCGGACTACAAAACCAGTCATAAGAGTCCATTTTTTGAAATTTTGAGATTTATACAATATCTGGAAACTGAATAAATAAGCTGTCCATTGATGTATGGTTTGTTTTGGATAAGACAATATTTGGCTGAGATACAACTATTTGAAAATCTAGAACCTGAGGATGCATAAAAATCAAAATATTGAGAAAATCGCCTTTAAAGTTGTCCAAACGAAGTTCTTAGCAATGCATATTACTATTCAGATGTTGAGTTTTGATATACTTACAGTAGGAAATTTACAAAATATCTTCATGGAATGTGATCTTGACTTAATATCCCAATGATTTTTGGCATAAAAGAAAACTACAACGTATTTTTTGGCTGTTGCTACAAATATACTTGTGCCACTTATGATTGGTTTTGTGGTGCACAGTCACAAATGTCTTTACTTAGGAAATGTAATTATTTATAATTATTTAAATCTAATAATTGTTTGATTTGGGGGTAAAATGTGTCCTTGACACATGGTTTTGAATCTATAAAAGCTTTTCCTCGATTAAAACAGTGGCACATCAAAATTGAAATAGGCATTATGTCAGCAAAACTTATTTGCCATCTCCAGTGCCCCAGAATCCAGTTCAAGGGCGTTAGAAAGTGTGAAACGCTGTGATGTTTGTCCCCAAGGTAGTCGCCGGCATATTCTTCGCTCCCTAAAGACTATTATTTTCTGTAATTTCAAGGCTGAAATGGCATTAGTTCATAACAAGAAAACACCCTTGAGGGCTCCTGTCTTTTGCAAATAGATGATTCCTTTCTCTGGTTGTCATCTTTCCAATTGTCATTTTTAAATTACTGAAATGAAAAGTGTTTCGGGCCAGACTCTGGAGAGCGAGGTGCTATGGCGAAGACAGCCTTATTGTCACACTGTCCATCGGCAGAGACAATTACGCTTGTCAATTATGCGCTGCAATATTTCGGTGTTAATTTCGAAGGTCTCTAAATTTTTAACATGATCAAGACTTTGAAAAACTTGATGGTTCAAACCTTTTAGAAAGTAAAAGGTCTTTCGGTTGTATAATTGTGTAAACGTCCACCTTCAGCCCGTGTTTCATGTGTCTTTTGGCTGTCAAATCTTTACTGATTTTTATCAAGTAAACGTAAGATTAACTTTAGGAATACAGCTGAGGTCAAAAGTTTACAAACACATTGCGGAATCTGCAAAATGTTAATTATTTTACCAAAATAAGAGGGATCATACAAAATGCATGTTTTTTGAATAAGATATTTCACATAAAAGATATTTACATATAGTCCATGAGAGAAAATAATAGTTCAATTTATAAAAATTACCCTGTTTGAAGTTTACATACGCTTGATTCTTAATACTGTGTTGTTACCTGAATGATCCACAGCTGTATTTTTTTGTTTAGTGATTGTTGTTCATGAGTCCCTTGTTTGTCCTGAACAGTTAAACAACCTGCTGTTCTTCAGAAAAATCCTTCAGGTCCCACAAATTCTTTGGTTTTTCATAATTTTTGTGTATTTGAACCCTTTCCAACAATGACTGTATGATTTTGAGATCCATGTTTTTATGAGAGACTCATATGCAACTATTACAGCAGGTTCAAACGCTCACAGAAGGAAAAATGATGCATTAAGGGGGGTGAAAACTTTTGAAATTTGAATATCAGGGTAAATTTAACTTATTTTGTCTTGTGGGAAACATGCAAGTATCTTCTGTAGCTTCTGAAGGGCAGTACTAAATGAAAAAAAAAAAAATGATATTTAGGCAATATAAGAAAAATGCACACATCTTCATTCTGTTCAGAAGTTTTCACCCCCCGGCTCTTAATGCATTTTTTTCTTTCTGAAGCATCAGTGAGTGTTTGAACCTGCTGTAATAGTTGCATATGAGTCCCTCAGTGTAAAAGGCGGATCTCAAAATCATACAGTCATTGCTGGAAAGTGTTCAAATACACAAAAATGCTGAAAAACCACAGAATTTGTGGGATTTGTTCAGTCCCTTGTTCAGGACAAACAAGGGACTCATGAACAACTATCACTAAACACAAAAACACAGCTGTGGATCATTCAGGTAACAACACAGTATTTGAATCAAGCATATGTAAACTTTCAAACAGGGTCATTTTTAAAAATACAACAATTATTTTTTCTCGTGGACTATATGTAAATGTCTTTTACGTGAAATATCTTGTTCAGGTCAGTACTAAATAAAAAATAACATGCATTTTGTATAATCTTTCTTTTATTTCGATAAAATAATTAACATTTTGCAGAATTTGCAAGGTGTATATAAACTTTCAACCTCAACTGTATTTCCAGATGGACACTTAATGTCCATCTCAAATCTGATCATCAGGATCTTTTGAGGACGTTTGTTTCCGGAAGTTTTACGTTGATCTTCAAAGCTTCCAAAACATTTTGCATCTTTTGAGGAACGCTTATTTGTTCATCTCTCAATCATCACTGGATTGCATCACATTATGTTTAAGTCATTTCAATCTCATCTTACTAATACATATTATTGAAGATAGTTACAACTAATATTTAGATCATTTTATGCAATTATCTGCTGTACACGCATCAGAATTTCATCATATAAATAGTCTCTGAATGAACCTGAGTTGTTTTTCCTTCCATATTCTCACTATAACAGACTATATGAGCCATAAAAGCCTGATGTATCAAATATGACTCTCAACAAAAACACATAAGCCTATGCAATTTTTTTGAATATTTGGTCTGATGCTTCAGTAAACTGTTCCATTTCAAAAAAGATTTTTTGGACTGCTATCTCAAATAGGCGTTACAGGGTTATAACTCTGAGACTGCTTGTGTAAATCCTATTTTGAATTTCCTTTTGTGAGGCAGCTTTCTAGGTTTTGAAACACAGCCACAGGAAGTTGTTGCTGCAGACACAGGTTGGGAATGGCGTAAAGTGATTTAGTCACTCGTCCTGATCTTTCATTAAGTGTAAATTGTAATTTCATGTCATCAGATTAATCGGACACACTGATTAACTTATGAAAGCCACGTTAGTCAAATTAATCCAAATCATTAGCTTGCTGTATAACCGATCGGTTCTGCAGTATAGAGCTTCGCTCTTTTTCCTCACTGTGCTCTGAATCCTAGGCTGTGAATTGAATAAATCATGAAGTAGAAGAGGCAGTCACACTGTGCATAGGCTTTATTGAGTGCGATAGCTGCCAGGGATCACTCCCATGCCAATTTATGACTCTCAACCATGGCTATTTTATGTGTCTGACTCCTTTGACTTTAATCTTCCGTCTAACTCCACAGGTGAGGTACCGGGCCCAGCAAGGCGTCACTCGTCTGGCAGTGGTCAAAATGTTGGCGGTGTGGGTTTTGGCGTTCCTTCTCTACGGACCGGCCATCATCTTCTGGGAACTGATGGTGGGGGAAAGCATTGTTCCCGAGGACGAATGCTTCGCCGAGTTCTACTGCACCTGGTACTTCCTGCTCTCGGCGTCTACCTTTGAGTTCTTCTCGCCGTTCATCTCCGTGGCCTTCTTCAACTTCAGCATCTATTTGAACATCCAGCGGCGCAACCGGAGTCGCATGGCGCACGTAGAGGCCGAGAAAGAGGACGGATGGAGGGTCATTGACGGACAGGCCTCGTCGGTGTTCTTCGTCAAAACGCGCAAGGTCTCGTCCAGCGAGCCGGCGGCCGTTTCGGCCGTGGTCCAAGACGACGAGGAGGTTTCGCCATCGTCCAGCGGCGATCCCAGCAGCACCCACTCCGTCTCTTTGACAATGAAGACCACTATTAAAAAACGAGGGTTGTTCAGCGGTTGGGTAAGGACGCGCATAATCCGAGCGCAGGAAGCGGCAAATCCGTGCGCCCCCTGCAGAAGCGGAGGACATGCACGACTCTCAAGAGATAAGAAGATTGCCAAATCCTTGGCGGTCATAGTGTGTGTTTTTGGGGTGTGTTGGGCGCCGTATACTCTCCTTATGATCATTCGGGCGGCCTGCAGCGGTAGCTGTGTGGAACATCACTGGTACGAAGTCACATTTTGGCTCCTTTGGCTCAACTCGGCCATCAACCCTTTTCTCTACCCGCTTTGCCACAGCAGCTTTCGCCGGGCCTTCGCCAAGATTTTGTGCCCCAAGCGGCAGTCTGTTCGACCACACGAGGAAAGCCCTTCGTGCCAATGACAATCTGACAGCAACAGAAGGGATTTAACAGCGAGGCAGGAAAGCAAAAATGAAAATGTCATTACTTGATGGAGTAGCATGTTTTGTTCTTCTTTAATGAAACTTCCAGACTTAAGATTCTTTAATTGATGGATATAAACAACAGTGCTGTTGTTATTTGTCTATCTCGTCTTGCGGTAACATAGGAACGGAGTCGTTTCACTCTCGTTAGCTAATGTAAGTTGCATGTTTTGGAACATCTGTGGTGAAAAGTGATGCAGCTTGTGTTCAGAACATATTCAGTTGACAGCTTCGCTCCTGTTTCAACATTATTTATTGACTGTTGTATATTCCACTCCATTAACTCGCACGCTTCAGCGGAGAAGAGGTGATGGCATTACGACTCAAAACTACTACTAAATACATGAGCTTCACATTCAGACTCTAAAAAATCTATATCAGCCGCTACGGACAAGATTGAAACTAATGTTTTTAAATAGAAGTTTTGTGGAAATTTCTGTGAAGTGTGAATTAAGTTATTGATATGTCAGTTCACAATAATGAACGAGTATGCGAAAATGTATTTTTTTGTCATTTGAAGATATTTGCAGATTGTCCATTGTATTTTTTTCGTAAGTCTTTAATTTCCACAAGCGGAAAATTCTTGTATGAAAGAATTTGAATGTAGCAAAGGTGTCATGTGGACTATTTTTATGGTGCTTTTCCAATCCCTATGATTAAAAAGAGCTCTCTGGGCATTCTGCAATGTCTTCTTTTTGAGTTTCATGGAGGAACATGAGACAAGTATTAAACACGTCACCATTTTTCCAGGTAAATATATTTCTAAAGGTCCTGCTGACATGAAATTTTCACCAGGTGTTGATAACAACCCAAGCAGTCCATACATACAAATAAAACAAAACAAATAATTTCCGAAATTAAGTTATGTGTAATAAAATGCAATGACACGGGGAAGAAGCATTTGTATTGTACTTTGTACAAAAGCCTTTGTTGGTATTGACAGCTTCAAGACGTCTCCTGTATGGAGAAACTAGTTGCATGCATTGCTCAGGTGTGATTTTGGCCCCTTCTTCCACAGATCTTGAAGGTTCTGTGGGCCTCTTCTATAAACTCTGATCTTTAGTTCTTATTTTCAATTGGATTCAAGTCAGGTGATTCACTGGGCCATTCTAGCAGCTTTATTTTCTTTTTCTGAAACCAGTTGAGAGTTTTCTTGGCTGTGTTTGGGATTACTAGCTATGTTTCCATCACCCTGTTTTTATGCGCATTTGAAGTATCGCATCAGAAACAAGTGATGGAAACGCCACATTTAGAATACAAAATTTTTATGTTAACTTGAGGTGATTTTTGACTTGTGCGAATAATGGGAGATGGAAACGCATTTGCTGAATAAATTCCTCCATATGCATTAAAAAATTCATGTGACTTTGCGCTATGGAATGGCAATCTGAACAGCATTCCACAGCATCTGAAATACCTGAGCAAAGTCTGTCGTCAAAGTATTTCTGTATATTTGATTCCCAAAACTGTCTTAGACGACTGCGTTCCCAAACAGCAGGCATTCACCTCTGAAAACAATGACTGTTTGCTTTCGTCTGCTCACATTGAGGCGCAAGTAATTTATTATATATGAAAATTACTATGTTCAATGGCTTCTATTTTTCTTAGTAATATCAGGAAGTGTCGATTTTGTTCTCTTTGACTTGTTGGATGGAAACGGTGCTTATTTGCAAATGTTTTATGCCATATTCCAGTTTTCATGCACAAGTTAAATTCGCAACTTTGGTCGGTGCCAATAGCCTTGTGGTTAGCGGACGTCCCGAGTTCGAATCCCGGCTCGTGGGCCTTTCCCGATCCCACCCCCTTCTCTCTCTCCCACTTTGCTTCCTGAATAAAGGCATAAAAATGGCAAAAATAAATCTTTAAAAAGCTAAATCGCAACTTTGGATGGAAACCCAGCTATGGTCTTGCTGAAATGTTCACCCTTTGTTTGATCTTCCTCATCCTGGTTTTGTAGGTGTTGGCACTGAACCAGCTAATATTAATTTCCACTGACAAGGGGCAGGATTGCTTTCTAATTACTGATAGAATTTGGCTGGTGTCTTGGCTTTCCATGCCTTTTTGCACCTCCCTTTCTTTTCATTATTACACATAACTTAATTTATGAACCTATTTGTTTTGTTTTCTTTTTATGTATGGATTACATGTATTGTTTCCGACATCTGGTGAAAATTTCAAGTAGACAGCAACTTATATATTTAATATATAAGTTGCTTATATATTTCCACAGCAAAAAAATATATTTACTGAGAAAATTGGTGACGTGTTTAATAGTTATTTTACCTGCTGTAAGAGTGAGCAAGTGATGAAACTTAAAAATCTTAATTTTTGGGGCATATTATCTCTTTAAAGTGTGTATTTTTCTTTCTTGACTAGATTTGTGGTTACAGTGTCATTGACGATAGCTTTTTTACGAGTAGAACTGTACAACTTAGAATGTTTAAAATCCTGTTTACAATAATTTCAATGTTTTTTGGTGGTTTTTATTGTTTGTTTTGCGTATGCCATGTTTTCATCTTGGAACAGTCAGACTGTGCATTCAATTTCAAAGTTTCAAACTTTATAAATTATGTTCTTTATGGATTTAACCAAGTTATCCAGCTGAGGCCAGTTTGTTATTTGTAGCTACGATTCGGTACCTCCCAAGTTCTTTGAGATTAATTTTACTGCACATGTGTTCATATCACTAAGAGCAATGTGGATAATCTCCCAAAAGCTCAAAAGTTTAACAAGGTCCAAAGGCAAGGTTTTTCGTTTTCCCCCAGAACTTTTATTTGATGTTCAAACCATACTGGTTGATAATTAAAAAGCCCCAAAACACCTAGCAATCATGGTAATATTTTGCATGCACCTTTAAAAATCAGGTCTTATCCCTGGAGCAGTCGCTACGCCTCCGCGGCTCCGGTCTGCTTTTTGCTTCAGTGAATTAGTAAATGGCTTTTTTTTTTCCAGATGGCTTTGAGAGCACTCCATTTATCAGTGCTGTTTGGAGCTCAAGTTAATTAAACCCCAATGACAAGCATCCTCATCAGATCCTTGAATCTGAAAATCTAGAATCTCTTAACCAGGTGATGCTGCTGCGCTATATGGTGTCTGCGTTACGTGAACGAGGGGACGGACATGGTTGTTTACATGATCAATTGGTCGAGCATTTAGAGAGCAGCGTTTGAAGTGACTTCTTGCGTGTTCCTTTTGTAGTCGAGCAGCAAATAGAAAAGCAGAAAATTGGCATGGCAGTTGGAGAGCGGGAATGTTGGTTTTAGATTACTAGGCATTGTGCATATGCACACAATTCCACAAAAACTATCAAAGGAAACTGATGGGAACAGGTCATACTAGCATCGAAACGGATCAGCGTGAACCTTCCCTCTGAGCGTCCCATTGCCTACGGATGATAACCTCCCACGTAAATGTGTGGATGTCAGGCTGTCCTGAATTTATACGCCGCACAGAAATAAATTTGCGGCCAAACTCCTTTGAAGACGTTCCACTGAATTGCGGAAGTCTGACTGACTCAAGCTGTTAGCAAGAACCAAGCTTAAGGGTTTAACATTACAATGCAATGTTGGGGACAAGTTTGATTAGGGGCTTATATCATCATTTTCTGTATGATTAACGCCCTCACGACTGAAAAGACCAGCTTAGACCACCATTCCTTTGGGCTTCAGACTGATTTATGCTAGTTTGGTGCTGGTCCAGCCAAGCTGATTACTTGCAAAATTCAGCTGGTAAAACACGTCTACACTGTAAAAAATAAAAAACACAATTTGTTAAATCAGCTTAAAATAATTTCTTACACTGCTGCCTTAAAATTTTAAGTTCAGTCAACTAAAATAAGTTTAGTCAACTTGAAATGTTAAGTTGTACTAAGTAACAACTTAGATATTTGTG
>JAHKKF010514498.1:7574-33812 GCA_019740295.1 Labeo calbasu | reverse complement strand
TACCCATGATTGCGGTTTTGAGTAATGAACCAGGCTGGGAGTTTTTAAAAGCCTCAGGAATCTTTTGCAGGTGTTTAGAGTTAATAAGTTGATTCAGACGATTAGGTTAATAGCTCGTTTAGAGAACCTTTTCATGATGTGCTAATTTTTTGAGATAGGAATTTTGGGTTTTCATGAGCTGTATGCCAAAATCATCAATATTAAAACAATAAAAGGCTAGAACTACTTCAGTTGTGTGTAATGAATCTAAAATATATGAAAGTCTAATGTTTATCAGTACATTACAGAAAATAATGAACTTTATCACAATATGCTAATTTTTTGAGAAGGACCTGTATGTATTTTTTATATATTTTAAAATGTAATTTATTTCTGTGATGGCAAAGCTGAATTTTCAGCAGGCATTACTCCAGTTTTTTAAATCACATGATCCTTTAGAAATTATTCTAATATGCTGATTTGTTGTACTAGTGTATAATATAGTTACAGTACACCAAACACACATAAACCTACTGACCAGTTCTAGCCCGGCTAGTGGCTCTTGTAGTCCTGGAGGTAGGCCAACCCAGCGTATGACCCCACACAGTGGTGGGTTCTCTTTGACCTCAACCAATGACCCGACCTCTAACCCTGGCTGGCCTTGTGGTGGCGATGGAGGCCTCTGGACAGGAGTAGTAGCAGGTGGCAAGACCTCTTGCTGCTCCCCCATCACTGAGCCAGCGGACAGGGAGAGAGGGCCATGGCTCATGCTCCCACTGGGGCCAACTTTGTGGCTCAAGCTAAAGGGCAGAGAGTGGAACTTGTTGTCATTGGACAGCGAGGAGGTTGTGGGCGGCGCTCGAGAAGGGGATGAGCTTGGGTTGAAGTCTGGGGGCGTGTCCGTCAAGGATTTGGCCGGGTCCTCGCCGACTATCAAGAAACAAAGCCAAAGAAATAAGAGGCTGGTACCAACAGGTGATGATAACCAAATGATGCATCAGTGTGGAGGACCAGGAATTTGTTCAATCAGTATAAACTGATCAGATGACATCATAATAAATTGATTTAATGGATGCGCACATAATAAATGATTCAAAATAGCATCTTGAATTAATCTGCTGCTGTTCAAAAGTTTGGGGTTCTTTTGCTTTGTAAGTCTCTTATGCTTACCAAGGCTGCATTTATTTGATCAAAAATACAGTAAAACTGTAATACTGTCAAATATTTCAATTTAAAATAACAGTTTTCTATTTGAATACATTTTAAAATCTTCTCCAGTCTTCATTGTCATAGATTCTTCTAATGCTAATGTTGTGCTCAAGTAATTTCTTAATATCAAGAAAGGAAAGTTCAAAAGAATAGAAATTATTTGAAATATAAATGTTATATAAAAGTACTGTGACTGCTGATCTATGTAATGCATCCTTGCTGGAAAAAAAAAGACTTTTTGAGTTTTTGTTAACCTAAACTTTTGAACGGTAGCTGAAATATGATGTCCTTTCAAAGCTGACAAGTGCTGGCTGTTTTCTCCTCACTGAAGCACACACCAACACATGAAATATGAAGTTACTAGAGAAACACTAGGCTACAGAAAAAAGTCACCACTGAAAGAAAGACACCATGGTGAATGAGAATGAAAGAAGCACAGGCCACAAACACAATGTAAACCCCTTAACCAATCACAGACCGCCCCTGAAATATTCTCCAATAGTGCACGTTAGTAAAGAGTGACATGATATATGAAATAATTACACAGATGAAAACAATGGTATAAGGAATACAGTCTCCCAATGTGTTCAATGCCAAATACAAACATTAAAACACACACAATTACACAATGGATGAGTGGAGATAAACCAAATACGCCTGATACCAAATATTAAAGGCTTTTACAAATCACACATAAAATTGGCCATAAATATTAAACATTCAATGTGTGATGCAATTAATAAATTAAAGCAGTTCTAAAAAAGATAAAATAAAAAATAGAAAATAAATAAACACTGATTTTAACAACTCATTTCTACATTTAGTTGAAAACTGAATGTGAAATGCAAACACAAATGACTGCAGTACAGAACATTCAGAATGACACCTGAGATGTTTGTTTTCTGATCAGTGATGCCATGCTATGAGGTCACGTGCCACTCATGTCACAGTGAACCGGACTCCCAATAAAAGATCTCAGCAGCAAGTTGCCTTTTCAAATCACCGCTGATGCACCCAAAGGCATTGATTAACACGTGATTACTTATTCATGCCAAGACTATTAAAGGGATCTAACGTGGAGTGTGGTCTAATTTCAGGCTAGATATTAGCAGGAGGGCACCTTGCTGTTAAGATGTTTATTATTAGAGTTTCCCAGTCTTCCATCTGTATTGATTATTGTTTACCTTCATCTATGTACCATGTGCTTTTGGCTTTGGACTGAGCAGGGTGATCAACCGAGCTGCCGTTTAGCGTATAATAAAATTCAGACTTGCTCCTGCTGCCAGGCTGTAGGCCTAACCCTGAATAACAGTCACGATAGGAAGATAGGAAGACAGTAAACAGTGTGTAGGTGTGCGTGTGAGTGTAAGTGTGTGAGAGGGAGAGAGAGAGGGAGAGAGAGAGAGGAATAGAAAGGAATACATGTGGGATTACATGTTCACCAACTTTGTTGTGTATTCTTGCCGAAATCACATGCTTAGCGAGGATTTCACATGATCCATCAGGATGGAATTTAGGACAAATTGACAAATTTCAGCAAATGACATTAGAGCTAGTGAGAGTAAGACACAGAGTGTGAGAGAGAGAGTGCTTCCTCTTTAAAGGATGTACATACGTACTTCATTTTTTTCTTTGCTTTCATTTAACAAAAACATTTCTTTCAAACTAGCAGTTTTCAAAACCACATACTTTCATTATATGAAGTAAATATAGATTCAATATTTTTAACAAATAAATTTAATCTTTATGTCAGGCATCCCTAATAACACTGTCAAGAAGAGTGCAACAGAAATATTTTTGTGGAACTGCAGCACAGTCATGTACAGTTTTTTTTATAGTATATAACTGGACATTAATACGGTCAGTAACAAATTATGTCAAATATTACCAAAATTAATTAAGCATAGTAAATGTTTAATATAACATCAGCAATACATAATGGACACTTTTTATTTTTACAGTAGACGTGGAAAGTGGCAAAGTGTGGGTGGTGTTGCTGGCAGCGTGCATCTGTTGCTTTTGCACCCAAAATCCTGACGAAGTTCACTTCCAGAATAAAAATTTCCTGATAATTCACTCACCCCATGTCATCCAAGATTAATGGGTTTTAATTTAGTTTTTTGAGGAAAACATTCAAGGGTTTTTCTCCATATACTGGACTTTAATGGGAGCCAACAGATTGAAGGTCCAAATTGCAGTTTAAATGCAGCTTCAAAGGGCTCTACATGATCCCAGCCGAGGATTAAGGGTCTTAGCTAGCAAAACAATCAGTCATTTTCTTAAAAACAAATATATATTCTTTTTAACCACAAATGCTCGTCTTGCACTAGCTCCGCGATGTGCATTACGTTGGTAAAGTCACGTTAGTTCTTCATATGTGTACTCCAGTTCAAAAAGGTATGGTAGGGCGAAAAAATCTTATTTTCTCCTCTAACTTCAAAATTGTCCAACAAGTGGTTAAAAAGTATAGAAATTTGTATTTTTCTTAGAATATGACCGATCGTTTCGCTAGACAAGACCCTTATTCCTCGGCTGGGATCATGTAGAGCTCTTTGAAGCTGTATTAATTTCTTTTCAAATGAAGAAAGACAGACATGAACATCTCGGATGACATTGGGGTAGGTAAAATATCAGGATATTTTCATTCTGGAAGTGAACGTAAAAAGTAAAACATTGCATGTGTGCCGATAATATATTAAATCTGTGTATTAGGTCTAAAAGCGACATAAGCCTAATATACCTGCTGCTGTCTATGCTGTTAGTATTTATCAAATAACAAAACAAAAGAAAAAGAAAAAAAAAAAAAAAATCACTCATTGCTCTTGACTGAATACCATTTGTCACTGACCATTTCCTTTTTTTTTTTCAACAATTACTTGAGATCTTTTTACTTGTATTAGTTAGACTAGTCTTTGCATTTGTATTGCAATAGTGAAATTTCAGTAGTATCTACATTTACCTTCAGCAAAAAATTAACTGATCACACTTCATGTTAAGGTCCAAATCTCGCCATTAACAAACAATTAACTGCGACTTCTGCCTCAATAAATTCCTAATTTGCTGCTTATTAATAGTTTGTAAGGTAGTTGTTAAGTTTAGGTGTTGGGTAGGATTAGGGATATACAATATGGTCATGCAGAATATGTGCTTTATAAGTACTAATAAACAGCCAATATGTTAATAATAGGCATGCTAATAAGCAACTAGTTAATAGGGAGAACTGGTCCCTATACTAGTGTTACCAAACAACTATATAATGAATAAAATGACTCATATGAGAGTTTGCTTTTATCACCCACCACTATATACTGTATATAGATATAACAGGATGAATACCTTTGCTCTTTGGTTTGCTCTGGCTGCCAGGTTTGTCACTGCTGCCCCTGCAGGCAAAGACTTTGGGCAGCCTCTGTTCCTGCATGGAGTATTCTACAAACAAATAAAGACACACAGCTTTAAATACAGGCATATAGCTAACCAAAAAAAAAAAAATCATAATTTACTCATGTTGTTCAAAATCCATAACATTCTCTTTCTTAAATGGGCCAAATCAGAGGGGTTTTTTTTATTTTAAACTTAAATTTAGAGTTTCAAAGTCATTGTATCATATGGATTTGTCCAATAACATTAACAATTTAATAATCAGATTTTTTTGGTGCAAGTTCCAAATAAAAATAACAAAATGTATTATTTTTCAAATAATATGTACTACTTTATAATTATGAAATATATTGAACATTTTTGAGTAACTTCCAACAAATTTACTATGATACATTTACTGTGATACAAAATACTAATACTTTAATATAGGATTTTGGTAATGTCACATTCAGCACTGCACATAAAGCAGCAGGTTATACCCTGATCACTGACTGCATTTACAGATTCCTTTAGTTTCACAGATAAACTAACAGATAAATAAAAGGCAGAGTGGTAGCTTTAAGACATTAACCAAGACAAGACATTTTGCCCACACACATACACATGCACACAAACAAACAAATCAATAGAGGGAACAAAGAGAGCTCCACACACTCCACTCACAAAAACAAGGCCTTTAGACAAAAGAGCTACTGTTTCCTGTGTGTTAACATGACTCACACACACACACACACACACACACACACACACTAAAGCCCTTTTCTTTCTGACAACAAATACTTAGCCTACACCCTGACTTGACATCTAAAACACACAAAGAAAAATCTACAATCTGTGAACAGTAACTCAATAGAAAAGCAATTTATTTATATTTTTTTAAAAATAAACTGTATATACATTTTAAATAAATGCAAAGAATGTTATTTTTTTTTATCTAAATTAATCTCTAAAATTATTTATATTTTATAAAACCTCACATATCCTGTGATTTAGTAACAAACAAGTTACTTGTCGTACTTTGAATCTGAGGAGCTCAAACTCAATCTAGAAACAAACAGTGCCGCTAACGGCAGGTTTCTAGCAGTAATCACACTCAAAGCCAGAATAAATTCCAATACCCGGGTCTAACAAATACAAACGTATGAAGCGAGAGCCCTTACCTGGCATCACATCACAGATGGGGACGAGACGGGTGTGTTCAAGACTAGCAAAATTACACAGCTGCTTGCCGTCGATGATCCCATCCCAGTCTCCAATGGGATTGTCCTGAGGGCGAGAGGTACAGCACCCTATTACTGCACCTGACCTAGATCATCTACAACACAGTGTTTACATCTACAACACTGTAATTTCCATCTCAAAATAAACACGTCCAAAACAAAGGTTGGCCTGTCTCTATCTCCTAATGGAAATCTTCATCTGCGTTCTTGATCTGACCCAGACAGGACCCATCTCACTAACTGAGAGCTGTAATTCTCTAATGGCTACACTACACAACCTACACTATCATCAGAACGACTGATGTCTCTGGACTCGACACCCTTTACATGCCAGATCTATATTTCTAATGTATAGGCTTTTCCTAGATACTATTTTATGTATCCGTTCAAACAAATAAAACCAAACTTATCACATTTCCTTAGAGTATTTGCAAATACAGTTCTAATAATAATAGATGCATTAACTTACTAAACAGACCTGAATATATTTTAAAACTAATCTACACAATCTATTAAAATAATGTACTGTCCTGAAAAACAAGTAAAACTCTTCAAAACTGAAAAACCTATTCACATCTATGCTATTTAGATGTCAATGATGGCAAGTCCAGCTGAGCTCTGCTGAGAGAAACAAAGGGTGAAAAGAGGAGAACAGTGGAATGGCGTGTGTTGGTTGTGTCTTGTGTGAGCATTTGGCAGCTTGCCATTATGGTGGTCACACAGAGCAAACTGAGCTATCTCTACATCTCTCCTTCAATCCATTCCTCCACGCTGACATCTGTCTCACTGGAGGTGAACATCCAATCTATTTTGACGTACACTACCATTCAAATGTTTTTACTGTTCTAGAGTTACGCTCACAAACAGTGTTGTGGGTAACGCATTACAAGTAACTTGAGTTACGTAATCAGATTACTTTTCAAAGTAACTAGTAATGCATTACTTTTAAATTTACAAGAAAATATCTGAGCTACTTTTTCAAAAAAGGAACATCAGTTCCATTTATTGACCCACAGCTCTCCTGTCCCCATGTTGCAAGAAATCGGGAGTAAGTGCAGAGGTGTTGTGTGTGCTGTGCAAACATGATGCTTACTGTAGATCTAGACATGCATTTACTCATCTCACTCGCAAAAAATTTCATTATTCCTCAAAATGAATAAAAACAGTGAAACGCAAATTCCGAATATGACTCAAACCACAAAACCAGTCATAAAGGTCAATTTTTTCAAACAGATTCAAACAGATCACCTGAAAGCTGATACATAAGTTTCCACTATTTGAAAATCTGGAATCAATATATTGAGAAAATCGCCTTTAAAGTCGTCCAAATGAAGTTCTTAGCAATGCATATTACTAATCAAAAATTAAGTTTTGATATATTTACGGTAGAAAATTGAAAAAAATATCGATAATTTTGACCCATACAATGTATTGTTGGCTACTGCTACAAATACACCGTGCTACTTATGACGATGGTTTTATTTATGATGGTTTTGTGGTCAAGGGTCACAAATATGTTATATAACACAATATATATAATATATAATATATAATATATAATAAATAATCCCATATACTTAGCCAGTGTCCCTGCTGCTAACCTTTAATGATCCAATTCAACCATCACATTTGTGTTTCATTTTAATAATTACCGAAGAATGTGGAATTTTCTTCTTCTGCGTCGTGTTCTTAATGCAATCTAGAATGGCAGCAAAACTGAAAGGTCTGTTTCTGCGCCCTTTACCCATTAAACTTTTTATGTGAAAGCGCTTTTCCATTAGTCAAAAATAAAACTTTTTTATATTAATAAAGCAATTATACAAGCATTATATAAGTAATTATGTAAGTAACGCAATAATTTTTTAAAGTAGTAACGCAATATTGTAATGCATAACTTTTAAAAGTAACTTTCCCCAACACTTCTCACAAAGTCTGCAACAGTAATATTGTTAAATATTATTACACTTTAAAATAACTGCACTCTAAACAATGCTGGGTTTTTTTTTAACCAAAACGCTGGGTTCAGCTTGTTGGGTTATTTTATTTGTTTTATTTATATTTATATTTATATATTTATATTTATTTATAATTTATTTATATTTTTTTACCCAGGTTTTTCTGTAACTAAGCTGCTGGGTCATTTTTAATGGGTTATTAAATATTGGGTTATTTTTCTACCCAACCGCTGGGTTGAGCCTGTCTCCGATGACACATCCCAGCTCCCGAGTTAGTAATTTTTAAATTTCCTGCCTATTTTAAGCCAGGAATATAATAATTGTCAAACAATAGTTGACCTAAATAAAACAACCCAGCATGTTGGGCAAACACATTTAACCCAACCAGCTGGGTCAAAATAACCCAGCATGTATTCTGTCCAATATTTACCCAGCACTGGGCTGCCAAATACCCAAGCTGGGTTGTTTTTAACCCAGAATTTATTAGAGTGTGTCTTCTATTGCAATATATTTCAAAATATCATTTATTCCAGTAACGCAAAGCTGAATTTTCAGAATCATTACTCCAGTCTTCAGTGTCACATGATCTTTCAAAAATTATTCTAATATGCTGATTTGGTGCTCAAGCAACTTTTTTTGAAATTCAAATAGAAGAATTTGCTTAATAGAAGTAATATTTCTTTAAAAATCTTAATGACCCTAAGCATTTGAATGGCAGTGTATGTTACAGGGATGTACAATATATTGGTACCATCACTTCAATATTAAACATACAAAGCATGCTACTGTAACTTTGCCGCTATGAACAGTTATTTACCATCTGAACAGTCTAATTACTTTACCATATCAACACCAACGTAGTATCCAAGACTCTCGTTGCCAGGCAGTAAGTCACAGAAAATAACAGTGCCTCGTTCCGGGCCGTCTCGTGTCTGCACCAACACTCGAGAGTTGATTTCCAGTGGCGGTGCTTCGCCTTCTACTTCCGGGTCATTATCTTCTAGCGTCACACGATCCACCTCCAGCTCATCATCTTCCCAGAGCTCAAGTTTATCCAGTGCAACAAAGACACCGCATTCATCTTCACATCGAAACAGCTGCTGACCCTGATAAGAACCCTCTGTGAAACCTTGACCCCGGCCCTCCTCCTGAAAGACAGAAGAGAAAAGAACATTACATACACCAACACAGACATCAGAACTCACAGAAACAACATCACGTATATGCCATATAAATAAAAGACATTGTTGACATATGATGGTAGGTTTGAGACTGGCCTTTACCCACACAAACAGCCTACAGGCTTAAGTTATGCTCGTCCAAATGTCCCAGCTAAGCCTGGTTGACAAATGCAGCTTTGTTCTGAAAGATCACATGTTTAAGAACCAGGTGAACCCAAAACCAGACAAACAACGTCAAATAAGACAAACAGTGTTACTCACCAGTAATTCAACACCAAACCAGATACCGCTCAACGCTCGATCAGGCAGCAAAGCTCCTTTAAACCGGACCACGCCTGGAAGGGGCTCATCACCAGACCTCAGCTGCACTCGAACCTTTGATCCACAGTTGATGTCACGGGCCCTGTCTAGACGTGCTCTGTTGCACAGCAGGCTGTAGCGCTCTTCGCAGTTGGTGATGGGGAACAGCAGCTCGGCCAGCTTCTCCTCAAGCTCCATAACGTCCCGTTCATCCACGCTCACCACTACATTGGTCTGGTCCAGGATGCGTAGGCTGCGCTTACCCTTGCTGGCCGGGATTGTGCGACCCAGGCTGTTGCGTTCTTGGCAGGCCTGGCCGAGGCTGCCGCGTGGGATTCGCAGAGTCTTCTGGCCCGGCTTTTCCACAGTACACTCCTTCACCACAATGTAGAAGCGCCAGTCGTCCCGGAAACTGCCTGCTGGCTTCTCCTGGCTCCATAGCGCAGAGCTCATGGCTGCATAGCAGGAGAAGGTTGAAGATGCCAGGAACACACGTCAGAGGTCAGTGGGTCGTCAGGGGTCAGTGGGACTAGGAAGAGGGAGCATTCATGACCTTTTCAATAAGATGGATGGACTGAATGGACATAAAGAGCTGAAAAAAAGAGAAAGAGAATATTTATAGAGGTATCACGTTATTACTACATACTGTAATTAATCCAGTGCCAGCAACCCAGACCAGGCCTTACATTGACCAACCCAGGCTCATGAAAATACAAGCCTCTACGTATCTCACTGGACGTTTCGCGGCAGTTTCAAAGTGAAATGTCCAGAGAGTGGCGGTAAAACATATGTCCAATACGTGACCGTGGCACATTTTTATTACGATGGGACAGGCATGTATTGCTGCATTTTTTTTTTTACACTGCTTGAGGTAAAAAAAAGTTCAGTGTTGCCAGTGTGGGAGATTTTTGGATTCAGAAAAAAAAAAAAAGAAAAAAGATTGCCAAATTCCCATTATACTTCAAGCGAAATCAAACAACTAACTGCTGTGATGTCATTTCTTACAAAATCAGACCAAAACAAAGTTCTTTTGGAGTTTTGTTCATGTACTCGATAAAGCTTGCCAAAGCAAACTTTCCAAAAAGTTTGCTCCAGCTGATACACATCAAACTGCCACTGGTCTGTGGTGACTATGTAATAGGTAGGTGTGCTTTGGGGCTCTGCCTTCTTTGACATAGAAATCTTCTCTATTTCTTCTGTTCAGTCTGTCCAGGTCAGAAGCTGGTAAAAACATGAACACACTGCAAAGCTGCTTTACAGTAAAAACTGATGTTCTAACTGAAGACACTGAGTTTTTTCACTTTTAATACTGTAAAGCTGCTTGCTTTAAAGCAACCTATTGTATAAAGTGCTTCCAGCAGCATTTTTCAAACTTCCTTTTTCCGTCCCACTTTACAGAGCCAGTCCTCTGTTTGGGTCTATTTACCCTTGGCTACAAATTAAATCCTCAATTTCCATTCGGATGGGTATTTACACCTGGCCTTTTACGATAAGAGAAAATTAGAAAAGTTTTAATAGGCCCTAGGACATGCACGTACATTAGCTTTTTTTTTTTTTTTTTTTAGATTTGATAAAGAATCACAATTTACATATTATTGTTGTCAGATTGTATTCCTGATTTAAAATTTTTTATTGAGATACAATATCAACAAACAGTGTGGAGGTGTTACAAAGGGACTTTGGCACCCTTTGCGTTGCCACCTAAAAATTACCAGCTCTGACCAACCCTTCCTTCTCTCCTCCAGGGAACTAGCAGTGACCTACTAGCATTTGCCATATTATTACCATAATTAGCAACTGCAGGGCCATGACTGGGAACATTGTGCAAGGATGCACGCAGACTCGCATACTGCAGATATGCCTAGGTTTAAATTAAGGCACTTAACATGAGGTTAATGAATATGAGAACAGCTCAGTATAAAATATACTGTCAACACCTATAAGAACAATACTGTTATATGATGTCATCAGTTTTATTTTAATAATCTTTATATGATTTTAAGCAAATAAAAACAGACCATGTCTTATGACATCTACTTTCAATATAATTTATGCAAATGAATGAAGTGAACTGTGTAAAATGTAACACACCCATACAGAGCACTTTGAACGTGGTTCTATTCTTAACTAACACAATGCTGTCCTAAACAGCAATGCACAAGTGAAATGATCTGAATGGAAATACCATGGCGTCAGACAATCAGACTGCTCCAGGACACCGAGAGCTGCCTGTTTCAAACTCTTATACACCACGAGACTACAGCATTAACATTCTGCTTATACTAACTTCATTTTCTGCTCATAAAAACTTCTCTTTTTTTATCCTACATCGCCGATCCAGCGTTTACAAAGTGAATGTGCAAAGAAGATTGTGACACCAAAACACCAAAACAAATTCCTTGTATGCGTAAGCATACTTGGCAATAAAGCTGTTCTGATTCTGATTCTGAAGATCAAACAAAAAAAGTTAAAACAGTGATGTAGGATGATTTTGAAGAAAAAAAAGAGATGGGAGTTTTTCGACATGCCCTAACTGTCTTAAACCCGAATACACAGAGTACACGCATAGCTAGACAAGACAAGCATTTGAGGTTAAAAAGTATATAAATTGCAAAAAAAAAATCCAAATTAAAAGGCAAAAACTAAAGAAATAATTATAAAAAAAAAAAAAATGACATGAAAAATGATACACTGAATTTGTTTGGTTTTAAGAACCATTTTGTTACCTTTTGCAGTATAAACAATGGGTTACAACTTACAACTTAATGTTCAATGTAAGATATTGGTCTTCAAAGGGATAGTTTACCCACCAAAATTAATTTTTATTTACCCTCAAATCATTCTAAACATTTCTGTGAAATACAAAAAAATATCTTTAAGATGTCTCAGTGTTTTTGTGCATACAGTAAAAGGTATAACTAAAGTACAATTTTTCAAAAAGCATCTTTTGTATTTTACAGAAGAAAGTAAATGAAGTTCTGGAACAACACGGGGGTTAGTAAACGATGACACGACTTAATTTGTGGGTGAACTATTCCTTTAAGCAACATCACATGACAACCACTGACTTGGTTAAATGGCATACTTCATCAATGACTATGATATTACAATAACCAGCCGAACACACTTGTATCAACACAAAGACTGTGTGACTGTCTGGTTTTTCCCCAGCAGCAGGGGAATTCACACAGCGAATTAAATCTCACTCAGAGCTTCCTGTATGTACAATAATGGTGCACACATACCACTACAGCACACAGACTAAAATCAAGAATATAAGATGAGACAGAGAATGCTTTACTGCATGACCTTTTACTGATATTGCACGTCATCTCCTGTCCGACATGTAAGAAAAATCCAACAGTTTAGGACGTCTGGCAGTGATTTGGGCCATCCTAAAAAGGCCAACACGATTCTGATAAACATAATTCGTCAGATCCATGATGCATAGCTTGCCATGCTGGTAAATATGAGAAATTCTGGGCAAACATGTCAAGCCAACCCGATTTCAGGCCGAAAGGATCAAGGAGGTTAATAATATCTGGACAAAGCAATCTGTGAAGAGTTCCCATTCATCTCAATAGCATTATTTTGAGTCAGTCATCTGAGCTGTGAAGTGCTTGACATGTAAAACAGGGACCCACAGCTCTAAAAAAATGACATTGTTTATGTTGCCTATCATTCCTTCTACATCATCCATCATTTAATATTAAACAGACAGAGATCTGAGGAGTTGGTGCCTTGTCAACCCAAAAAAAAACATGCCGTGCTGGGAACAGCCACCTGTAATACCAATACATTAGCAATATGAACAGGCTTTGAATTCATTATGTAATACACCAATGTCAGTGTTATGCACTTTCTCCAGACAGTGATTGTGGCTGCTGGGTGAAACCGATGCAGCGAAGATGGACAGGCCTTACATTAAATGACAATGATCAGGTACAGGACGCAACCTAACATCTTCTCTTTTAACTGTTATTTCTAGTCCTAGAGCTCGGTTTAGATATAATGTCATCGCTGGATAACGCTATGTTGTCATGAATAATCAGTGAATGCTGTTACAGATCTAAAGCTGATCATGTATCAAGAGTCGGACTCTAGAGGTAAACAGGTGACATCAACATGAGCTGATCATACTCCTCTTACCTGACGTTTAAATATCCCGGTGATTACCCGTCCGTCTTCGATGGCATTTGGGAAAGAGATTATTCCAGTGAAACTCTCGTGGCGCTGCTAGTGATGATGGTGTTTATGTGACATTGTCGGATGGGCTTAGCTGAAGCCAGCGCTGGCTACACTCCGCATTACTACCGGTTAATGGAGGGACAGCCGCCTCCCCCGTGCGCTTTTAACCCGCTGGGAAAAATCTCGGCGAGACGTTGAGGCAAATAAGAAAAAATCCGGTAATATTGGTAGAGCCGAGACCGTTGTTTCATTTGAAGTCAGCGTGAGTATTATTTACAGTGTGTGATTGTGTATCTGACGGTTCAGCCAAACGTGCTACATTAGTGGAAAGAAACTTGCTCTCCTATTGGCTAGTGAGTGACAGCTACAGCCCTGATTGGTCATTTCGGGTGTCTTTTATTTCGCCCCACCTCTTGGGGTTTTCCAGTAGTTTGGATGAGGAGTTTAAGGAACTGGCAATGTGACAGGTTGTACATCACAGTTTATTTCCTTTCAGTTCTCTCAAGCATTTATGTCTAAATGCTTACTGCAAATATACACGCATATTTAATTCAAATTTGACCAAGAGACCAACAACAATTATTATTATTATTCATGTTGTACTTTTTACAGCATGTTTTACACAGATTGAAGATGGAAGCTCCTGTATCAGTAAACACATTTCATTTTGTGTGAAAACGAATAAACAAATAAATCTTTGGCTATTATGCAGCTTAATATAAGTCACAGAAGGTGTAATTAAAGCAAAGGAATTCAAAACCATCATAACTCTGGCATTCTGTGATGCAAGTAACAGACCTTCAATAGATTATGAATATACAAAAACACACATATTATTAAAATAAACTATTATCCTAACAAATGTAAACTGATAATAAGTGCAAGGGATAGCACCAGGCAAATCTTGTGTATTACTTGTCCCTCATCTATAAGTTCAGTTTGTGTACTGGCTTGACTGTTTGAATGTTACTTATTTGTGAGGTTTCTCCATCATTGTCATAGCTTTTAAGCTATACCTAAACTCCATATGTGACCCTGGACCACCAAACGAGTCATAAGTAGTATGGATAGCCTATTTTTGTAGCAATAGCCAACAAAACATTGTATGGGTCAAAATTATCGATTTTTCTTTTATGCCAAAAATTATTAGGAAATTAAGTAAAGATCATGTTCCATGAAAATATTTTGTAAATTTACTACCGTAAATATATCAAAATGTATTTTTTGATTAGTAATATGCATTGCTGAGAATTCGTTTAGACAACTTTAAAGGTGATTTTTAATTTTTTTATTTAATTTTTTTTTTTTGCACCCTCAGATTTCAGATTTTCAAATAGTTGCATCTCAGCCAAACATTGTCCTATCTAAGTCAATCAAACAATACATCAATGGAAAGCTTATTTATCAGCTTTCAGATGATGCATAAATCTCAATTTCAAAAAATTGATTTTTATGACTGGTTTTGTGGTCTAGGATCACATATAAGCAATTTACAAAGGCTTCCTGCTTTTGAGTGTGTGTGCCTCAGCTAGGTCCAGTCTTTTTTTTTTTTTTTAAATAAAAAAGGAAAATGATAGGCATTGGATTTTGCAGTTTGGTGGTAGGCATTACAGAGCCGTCTTGCCCTCAAAAGGTCAATCTGCTTTCCTGCTTGCTCAGCTCCTCCTCTTCCTCTGGGCTTAGATTATTTCCTCTCAGCCTTTAAGAGCACAAAGCAAAAACCTTTGTATTAAGGTATTAAAACCTTTATATTCACAGCACAAACTATTCATCGGGCATGGGTATTAATGTAATAAAGCATTTAATTTCTATTGAAATTGAATGGGGTAGGTTGTTACAAAGAAACCTGCTGTTAAAAACCGGGCTATCATCCTTTTAGCAAAATTTGAACAGTTAAACAACTATGAATGTCTTTTTTTTTTGGTCAGAAATATTTTAATGAATAAATATTATGTAAAAGTATAACTTTCACATGTGACAACTTGAGTACACAGTTTAAATAGTCTTAACACTTCTGTTGAGTCTTGATTGAATGTGTGCTATTGTGGTTTTATTGTGTTATAATGTTTATACAATGATGAGAACAAAATATGATGCTGGACATTTATTTTGTCAGATATAATTTATAAACATTATTATAACTTAAGAGGGTGTGAACTAGGTATTTAAAACCAATAAAAAAACACTGTTAGAGTAAAAACAAGCACAAACAGTCAGTGGAAGTACTAAAAAATGAAAAAAATGACCTTACCAGACTTCCTTAATACTAGTGTTCATTTTCAGTGCCTCTATTAGACATTCAACCCCCTCTCTGCTGATGCAGTTTTTGTTTAGCCTAAGTGAAAGAGAGAGAGGGCATGTAAATCTCAGGCATATACAGGCATGTAAATCTCAATTACACATTTTTTTAAAAAGTGGATTAAATAAGTCACTCACCACAGTTCCTGCATAGTTTTGCTCTGACTGATGAGTTCAGCAAGAGCGCATGCACCTGCACTGCCCACACCATTATCCACCAGACTGAAACAAACCAACATTATCACTACCCACACAAATTAGCACATGCTGCATAACGTGGAAATTTAGTTTTTATCTGAATAGGCAACCTTTTTTCACTATTTAGTAAAAACTAGCTGAAAGTTGACTTTTTTTTTCATATTTATGTATGGAATGCAGAATTATGATAATATAGGACTATACAAGATTACCTTAGCCATATCAGCGATGTGCTATTTTTCAGAGCAGATGCCAATGCCTCAGCTCCCCTGTCCCCAATTTTATTACCCCATAATCTGGAAATAAAAAGTCAGAATGGAAATACTGTTTATATAGGCCCAGTATTAGAACGTACAAAAATGAATTCCTCTCATTATTGACCTCACCCAAGAAACTGCAAAGACTGGTTGTAGCTTAGGCCTTCTGCCAGTTGCTCTGCTCCCTGCGACGTGATGTTATTATTTCCAAGCCTACAAAGCAATAATATATTTTGTATGAGAAACAGCTTTCTACATGTGCAGTACAAATCTCCAAAAAAAAAAAAAAGTTATTCGAATGATCAGCATCCCACGGGCCCGAAAAAGCACATTATAACCTGACCTGAATTAAACACTGACCTCAAAGACAGGAGGTTCTGCTTTGATTTTAACAGCAAAGCAAAGTGTTGGGTGCAAGCATCTGTGAGGTTGTTGTTGAAAAGCCTGCAGAAATATTGAGGTATAATGAAACTTGGTTATTCTAAGTATAACAGTAAAATATAAGTTGTCATTATTCATAAAATGCTGATATTCTCACGCTATTTTTTGGAAGCTTTCACACGTCATTCCCTTTTCCAGAAGTTTCCGGATTCCTTCATCTGATATGTTATTGTTCCTTAAACTGTAGGAATCAATGATTCTTATAAATTAATTTGCAAAACAACATTGTACTTCATTCATTTGCATCGTATGGACAAAAAAATTGAATTTAAAAATATCTTCTTTTGTGTTCCACCCTTGTTGAAAAAAAAACAGCATATGCTGGTTAGGTATGTTTTGAAGCATGGCAGCTGGTTTGAGCTGTTTTAAAGGAGAAGTCCACTTCCAGAACGACAGTTTACAAATAATGTACTCACCCCCTTGTCATCCAAGATGTTTTTCTTTCTTCAGTCATATGTTTTTTGAGGAAAACATTTCAGGATTTTTCTCCATATAATGGACTGCTATGGTGCCCCGGGTTTTAACTTCCAAAATGCAGTTTAAATGCGGCTTCAAACGATCCCAAATGCGGTTGTAAATGATCCCAGCTGAGGAAGAAGGGTCTTATCTAGCAAAACAATTGGTTATTTTAATTTAAAAAAATACAATTTAGATATTAATCATTTAAATTGTATTATTTTTATGAAAATAACAGACCGTTTCGCTAGAAAAGACCCTTTTTCCTCGGCTGGGATCATTTACAACTGCACTGGGATTGTTTGAAGCCGCATTTAAACTGCATTTTGAAAGTTCAAACTCGGGGCACCATATCAGTCCATTATATGGAGAAAAATCCTGAAATGTTTTCCTCAAAAAACATAATCTTTGGAACACATTAATTTACACAATTTTTTGATGAAATCCGAGAGGTGTCTGACTCTCTCATAGACAACAAGGGTACTACCACGTTCAAGGCTCAAAAAAGTAGCAAGATGATCGACAAAATAGTCCATGCACCAACGGTGGTACAGCTGTAATTTTACGAAGCTACGAGAATACTTTCTGTGCGCAAAGTAAACAAAACGACTTTATTCCACATTTTCATCTCTACTGTGTCAGTTGTGGACGCGCGTTCACGAGAGTACCCTGACGCATGCACGTGGCAGCACTGATGCAGATCAATAGCTTTCATACAGCGTGCATCTTTCACGCATGTGTTTAACGTAATAATGCTGGATCTGGGTCAACGCCGGCGCTGCCACACACGTGTCGTCGTAACGTACAACTGACACAGCAGAGATGAAGATGTGGAATAAAGTCCTTATTTTGGTTTTCTGTGCACACAAAAAGTATTCTCGTAGCTTCGTAAAATTACACTTAAACCACTGATGTCGCTATTTTGTAGATCATTTTGGTACTTTTCTGAGCCTTGAACCTGTACCTTTGCTGTCTATGGGAGAGTCAGAGACCTCTCAGATTTCATCAAAAATATCTTAATTTGTGTTCCGAAGATGAACGAAGGTCTTACGGGATTTTTGGGTAAACTAACCATTTAAGACCAGCTTAAACCAGCTCATGACCAACTAAGGACCATCTTAAACCAGCTCAAACCAGCTGCCATGCTGTAAAGCATACCAAACCAGCACGTGCTGGTTTTTTCAACAGGGACAGAATAAAGAAATGCATACAGGTTTGGAATGACAAGTGGTTGAGTAATTGAAAGAACATGTAATGATAATGAAATTCAAATTTTTGAGTCAACTATTCCTTTAAACAACAATTAAAAAAAAAACGCAATCAGTTGTGAAACCTCTCATCTTACTAAAGGGAGTGACAAATATGTAGACATGGGAGAAGCTGCTCCACGCCAACATCTCCCACTGAATTGTTGTCCAACTGGAGCCCAACAGGATTCCGCAGGTACTTTAGCACATATGCCAGCGCAGTACATTCCACAGGTCCAATGTTACAGTAGGTGAGCTTCAGATGCTCAACATCCAACTTAGCCATGGTATCTTGAGCAATACTGTTGTCTTGCATTTCATAGATACACTTAATTAGCCAAACAAAACTTGGCATGGCATGCATGCTCTTCTTTTCACCCTCTACAGGACGAGGAATTGACTTGAAATGTCTCTGCATACCTTTAGACAACGACTTCACTACCTGCTTGACCTTGCGTTCCCGCACAGCAGAAGGACAGCATTCTAGCAAGAGATAATGGTGCCGCTGGGATAAAAGTCCTGACACAAACTGAGCTGTAATCTGGAGGTTCGGTGTCTCTGTCACATGGGACTCCACCTCCTCTACAGAACTGTCAATACAGTGTCCCAGACATCTTTGAGATCTGCCTGACAGCTGCCTGTACTGAGGCTGAAAGAGTCTGGAGATTGCGGAGCGATCGGCATTACGATTCAGAACGACATAAAGAGCGGCGAAGAAACATTGTAAGGTGACGTGGATAAATTCATAGCGTTTACAATCTGTAACAGATAGGTCATTGCAGTAAATGAGGAAACCCATGCTGACATCCTGTTCTGTGAGCCCATTTCTTTGTAGCTCATATCCTGAGAACACATAACAAGAGGATTCCAGACCTTCCAATGCGAGCTGTCCGAGTTTTAACACTGTGTCCAGATGTTCCTCCAACCAGGCTTTTCCCAGGACTCCTTGAGACTGAGATGACTTTCGCTGGAAGAAATGCTGTAAGACCAGGAGGTAGACATCAGTGATAGTCTGGGGAACACCATCTTGACCAGCCAGAAGCTCCTGGTGGCACTTGGTCACAATCCAGCAGAAGACTGGAATGTGGCAAAGACTTAGCAACACCATGTTAGCCTGGAGGGACTCTATGACACGTCTAGCCATAGCTGGGTCGCTGTGATGTTTCTTAACAAAGCAGTCAATACCTCCAGGAGAAAAACCCTTCAAGAGCACTTCTTTGCGGAGATAGCGCTTCAGCGACGGGCCCACAGCCTGTGGCCTGCTAGTGACTACCTTCATAACACCCTTCATTAGAGTACCCTGCAACAGATTGAAAAGCAAAAGGGGTATAGGTACTTGTTTTGTAGGACAGCAGTGGCGTTCTTCATCTGTGAAACCCTGTTTAAACTCATCGAGTCCATCAAAGGTAAAGAGGACCAAATTAGGATGGTCTAGGATGAACTGGAAAACCTCATCCTGACCTCGATCAGGCCAGCAGCAGTGCAGGAAGAGAAGCTCTTTCAGAGATAGCTCTCTGTGCTCTGCATTTAGCTTGCGGCAACTGAAGGGGAATAACAGGAAAGTGTTTGTGAGCAAAGCTTCTCTTGCCCAGAGCAAGTGCAGTCGCTGAAGTAGTGTGCTTTTGCCACTTCCTGCCTCCCCAGAAACAAGAACAGTGTCAGCATCTTCATTAAGAGTCCCCAAGGGACCCACCACATCCTCCAGCCCTAGCGTAGTAGTTTCACCAGAGCCATCCATCACTTCAAGAAGGCCGTCTGTGTAAATGTCATCCAAGGAGAAACGTCCTGTTCCACCGTAGGTGCTAAGGGAGTGGGACTGGGCAGCAACAGAGCTTCGCAGCTTCTTCTGGTACAGCAATACATCTGGAGAAACAATGCAAAGTTAAAGACAAATTGTATTGACAGCTTGCATTCAGTACATTTACATTCATGTATCTAACAGCTCTTGTAAGTGATAAAATCTAACATAAAGTGTCTTGCAAAAGTATTCATACCCTTTATTTTTTTCACATTTTATGTTGCTACGTTATATTAAACTGTTTTAAATAACTTTTTTCCCACATAAATCAACACTCCATGCACCATAATGACAAATCAAAAACAGAATTGTCACAACTTAATACATTTATTAAAAATAAGAAACTGAAATAAGTACATTGCATAAGTATTCATACCCTCTTAACACACCTTTACAGCCTCAAATCTTTTTGGGTATGATGCAACAAGATTTGCACATCAACATGTGGCAATTATCTGCCATTCTTGGCCTCACCTCTTCACCTCTCAAGCTCTGTCAGCTTGAATGGGGTCTGGCAAACATATAAAGGTTTCTCCAGAAATGTTTGACTGGGTTCAAGCTCAGGCTCTGGTTGGGCCACTCAAGGACATTCACAACAGAGTTGTCTTTTGCTGCATGCTTAGGGTCATTGTCCTGTTGGAAGGTGAACCTTCTGCCCAGTCTGAGGTTCTGGACTGGGTTTTCATTAAGGTTATCTCAGTATTTTGGTGCATTGAGCTTTCGTTCTACTCCGACGAGTCCCTCAGTCCCTGCCATTAAAAAACAGCCCCACAGCATGAGGCTGCTACCAGCACACTTTACTTTTGGGATAGTACTTTGCAGGTGAAGAGCAGTGCCTGGTTTCCTTCAAACATGATGCTTGGAATTGAGGTTCATCTGACCACAGAATCTTGTTTCTCACAGTCTAAGGGTCCTTTAGGTGTTTTTTTGCAAAGTGTGTTTTCATGTGTCTTCACTTAGGAGAGGATTGAGTCTTGCCACACCACTGTAAAGCACAGATCTGTGGAGTGTTGCAGTGGTGTTTGTCCTTCTGTAAGTTTCTCCCATCTGCATATATGATCATGGAGCTCAACTAGAGTGACCATCAGGTTCTTGGTCACCACTCTAGCAAAGGTCCTTCTCCATCAATTGCTCAGTAGGCCAGCTCTAGGCAGAATCGTGGATGTTTCAAACTTCTTTCACTAAAGGTAACGGAGATGACAAGCTTCTGTAAACCTTCAATGCAGCAGAATTTTTTTCTGAACTCTTCCCCAGATGTGTGGCTTCATGCAGTCCTGTCTCTGAGCTTTCCATGCAGTTTTTTTTTTTTTTTTTACCTCAGGACTTGGTTTTTGCTCTGATAAGTACTTTCAGCTGCCTTTCCAAACCATACCCATTCAATTGAATTTGCCACAGGTTAACTTCACTTCACGAAGTGTAGTAATGTCTACAAGCAATATGAATGTTCCAGAGCTAAACTTTAACTGGCCCAAATAAGGGTATGAATAATTATGCAATGGAATCAATTTTTTTATTTTTAATAAATTTGCAAAGATGTTAAAAAAGATGTTATGGTGTATGGAGTGTAGACTGATGTGAGGAAAAAAGTAATTAAAGCAGTTTAACATAACAAAGCAGCAACATAAAATGCGAAAAAAAAAAAAAATGAATATTAATATGAATATTTTTGCAAAGGCACTGTAATTATACCCATTTTTGTGCAGTTGACAGACAGTGACACCAAAGACAAAGACATGCACAGACCCTGTCCACACAACTGAAAAATGTCTCATACCGGCAGAAAGGTGATTTTCTTTATCTTCAGGGTTTGGTCTGGTTGGCTCTGTTTGTTCTAGATATTGTAGTAAGGTCTTTGCAGCAGCTTCCCCTTTAAACCTCACTTGGTCTAACAGCCTCCGGACCTGCCATAATCCAACAAGATCACTGTCTATCCACAAGTAACGGACATTTACTGTTAACAAGCTTGACAGAAAGAAATATTTACATGGCAAACTGAATTGCATTTAACAAGTACTATACGAAAACAGTTACATTTTCAGATTACGTATGAGATACATATTACAGTGTGACAAATTTCATTTGGCAATAATCTGAAAATTAGTCAGTCTGAAACTATGAAAGTTAGTCATGGGGCACACTAAATTTAAGGGATTTCATAACAAGGTCAAAAATAAACTAATTAATGGATTAAAGTTGTATTCAAACAAATTACCTGTTGTGAGGGTGTGTATACAGGTAGTTGCACTGCATCACAATCTTTAATGGTAAAGCACCCAGTTGTCAGTAAGGCATTCAATGCTCCGTCAATATTATCTCTAAGCTTTCCCACTAACACTGGCCTGTCAACTAATAATGTTGAAGTTGCAGTGTCTGGTCTGTTCTTGTCCACCACAGCACATTCTTTCCCAAAACACAGCCCAGCCTTTTGCTCCTCAGGTAAGACCTGGTTCATCGCAGCCAAGAAAAGGCTGCATGCATCTTCTCCTTTCTCATACACCACATCTAAAAGTTGCCTGACGTTGGAACATAGAGATTTCTCTGCCACTCGTATGCTTAGGTAATCCTCCCAAACAAGAACCTCCCAAGCCAGGAGCAGGTCCAAAACACAGTCCAGAGGTTCGGCGCTCCCTCCACCACACAGGACTGACAGAAGCTCTGCTCGCTGTTTTAGGACCAACTGGTGAGCACTCATAGTGGTACTCAGCCTTGACTTAAAGATGGTCACAATCAGAACCCAACTAAAGGGATGAGACAGGGAAGACCAACAACATCACAACTTCTCACTAAAGAAACTTTCATAAATATATATATAGCATTTATTAGATATCAAAGAGATGTCATACAGTATATTATAATACTCTGAACAGCTAGTATAAATTTAGGCACTGATTTCCTCTTTTTTCTTTTTCCGTAAGCAGACTAATTCTGTTCCCGTTGTTTATTTTTTCTAAACTTACTTCTAGATTAGGGCGTTATTCTTTAGTTAAATAAGGAACTTTATCAAAATGGCTATGAATAAATATACCCCGCAGACATTAGGAAACGTAATTAAAAAACAACAACAACAACAACAACAACAACACTTACCAATCAAGGTCTAAAAAATCTCCTGAACGTCATTGCTCCCCCACTATGAAGGTAAATGAATATTTCATTCATGATCATACCTGTACACATATCATTTAAAAACAAAAGTGTCTCATTTGACATTTTTCGAAATTATATCGCAACACGATTACAAGAGTCTATTTACTAGGCTAGATATTCCGTAGCTGTGATACATACCCTGGATTATGAAAACATCACGAACACATGCTTATCTGTCTTTAGAGTCCGTCTAGCCACTTTATGGTAATAATCGTCCGAACCGAAAGTGAAAGAGGAGGTGCTGCTGTCCGAATCTTCAGGAAGTCCCTACTGTCAAGTTGGCTACACATAAAGCAGTCTTTGTCTAAAACTGTTGCAGAGAAGACCGGGGGTGTTGTGACACTTGGTTTACAAGTCAGTAATTGATTGTTGTTTTGCACAATGTGTCAAAAACTTTGATTTAATGTTCACATATCTGCTTAAGGTTTAAAAATAAAGGCTTCTTCACGCGTACTGCGTAAAGTGTCAAGTCCAAAGAGTGTTGTACTCTTTTGTCCTGTAAACCCTAATTTTACACAATATAAAGCCATACAGCTTCTGCTGCAGCAAGAGGGTGGTGCTCATGTGGTCCCAACGGGGATTTTCCCTACACTGGTCATGTAGGGGAAAGTTTCGAGAGACACAACCGCGTTTAAATGCGGAAGTGAGATAGTTAAACGAGTTACTCCCTCGGCAAATGACAAAATAATAAACGTAATGACGCTTTGGCGTCTCGCGGCTATGCACAAACATGGACGCCAGTTTTACAGTTAGAAAGAAGCATGCAGAACCACACTTCAAACACAAGAGGGTAGTCTAGCATCATGTAAAACGTTGTGGAAGATGGAGGGGGTGGGGGAGATGCCCCCTGAAGAACAATGTGCGTTTACTTTTACATTTTAACATGTTTAGATATACGTTTAGAATGTGCAGGATGATGATACAATCCAGTCAAAAGCTTTGTAATGTTTTTAAAGAAGTCTCTTCTTTAAAGCCTGCATTTGATCCAAAGTACAGGAAAAACAGTAAAATTTCAGTAAAAATACTTTTACTATTTAAAATAACTGTTTTTTTATTTGAATATATTTTAAAGTGTAATTTATTCCTGTGATATCAAAACTGAATTTTTAGCATCATTACTCCAGTCACATGATCCTTCAGAAATCATTCTGATTTGGTGCTCAAAACATTTATTATTATTATGTTGAAAACAGCTGAGTAGAATTATTTCAGGCTTCTCTGATGAATAGAAAGTTCAGAAAAACAGCATTTACCTGAAATAGAAATGTTTTGTAACATTATAAATGTTTATCATCACTTTTGATCAATTTAAAGCATCCTTGCTGAATAAAAGTATTCATTTCTATACCCCCACCCCCCACCCCCGCCCCCCAACTGTTTAAAATATTGATGCGGATAATAATAATAATAAATATTTCTTGAACAGCAAATCAGCATATTAGAGTGATTTCTGAAGGATCATGTGACACTGAAGACTGGAGTAATGATGCTGAAAACTTAACTTTAATCACAGGAATAAATTACATTTTAAAATATATTCAAATAGAAAGCAGTTGTTGTAAATAGTAAAAATATTTCACAATATTACTGCTTTAAAAGCATTAAAAATCTTACAAAAACTTTTGACTTGTAGTGTAATGAATATATAAATATTTAAATTCCCATGTTTTACCAGATATGAATCAGAAAATTAAATAAATTGCCTTCACTTTATTTATAATGTGTAGAGATGATGCCTGGAATGTAACTCTTGGAATTACTGTGTAATAACCATATGAATTAAAGTATTAAATTAAATTAAATTAAATTAAATTACATTAAATTAAAAACACTAATAGTACCACTAGTAATTTATGAAAACATACCGTAATGAGATTAAATAAATGTTTAATATTTAGAGTTCATAGTCTTATGTCAATAGTCTTGTTTCCGGCCTGGTTTTTTTTGGTTTTGTTTTGTTTTGTTTTTTGTTTTTTTGCACATTTTCTATAATTTCTCAACAGTGTGCAAAAACCATTTTCAGACAATTTCAAATTAAAATGAAAAGCAAATTGTTTACATATTTTTGATTGCTTAATGGTCTCAACTGCCTTAAACCACTCAAGGAAAGTATTCTGCTCTGTAGGCCTATAGAGCAAACTCATACCACAAGTAAATACTGAGCAGTTACTGTGTTTATTTAATCCTAAAGTTCAGTCAGTTCTGCAATTTTAATTGCTCAAGTAATGATCTGATGATGGAAGCCAGTAGTCAACAAGAAGAATATATGACATTTATGGCGGTCTGGGCAGTGGAAGGTGCTGTGAGGGTTTGGTGTTGATCCTGTGTGGGGGTTGTCTGGCTTTGATGAGACCAGAGCTGATCAGCATGATGTCTCCATCCCCTCTGTAGCTCTGGCATCCACAGTGTAAAAGACAGAGCCTATTTGGCCAATCTAGACAAACTTTGTTTTTCTATTTAAAAGAAATAAAGTTGCATGAATTTCTTTGAATTGCAGTGTATTTGATCTGTGTCTCCATACGTTCAAATCTGAATTGCAAATTTACATCCTGTTTGCTTCCTCACTTTATATGCTTTCTCAGTTTAAATTGAATTAAAAGTCAGAAACTTAATTTCAATTTAAAAGACATTCTCAGTTTAATTCTGAATGGTGCACAACCCTGTGGCAAATGGAGACCACAATAAACAATTCTGCACAACAGTAATGGCCATTTTCTTCCATTAAGGAGAGACAGACAAATTAACTCACTTGACTTACTCTCTAGTATCTCTCAATGAACTTGTCTATCATCCTGAATGTGGTGCATTTCTGGCATTGCATTGGACACAGAAGGACAGTCATGCAGTGGCCAGCTGACATGTGCTGACAGTGACAACACAATTAGCCAATGACTCAGCCAAGGAACAGAGCAGTAGTGTGCCGACAGACGTCGTAAACAGATTACCTGCAATGTGCTACAGCTTTCTTACTCTAGTTTTTTAT
>JAHKKF010514495.1:1788-29620 GCA_019740295.1 Labeo calbasu | reverse complement strand
CTGTGAACTCCTTGAATGCTTAGAGCGGTAACTGAATCAACATCTGATTTACTTGCTAAACTGCAAGTTATCGTCTCGAAATGAAGTTTTGTGTACTGAAGACTCGTAAAACAAATAGGCCTGTCCTATATTCATTTGACTTCTTCTTCTAAGTGCTTTTGTTGACTACTCGGTTCTAACTTATTTATCCTAGTTTGTCCCCCTAAAATATGAAATCAACTTTATTTAGACGTCTATAATTCCAAAGAATCATGCTTAGTAGTGAATTACACTGATTATTTTAAAGCGATAATTGATGCGCTGAAGTGTGAATCACTGAACCGAATCTACTGCGCCACAGCAAAATAATTAACAATTTACCTGAGCTGTGAGCTTGTGGTCTGAAGTGAACATTACAAGAAAAAGTGTATAGTGAAATAGGCTAACAGAAAGAAAACTAAGCTGCGGGCTGCAACTTAAAAACAAAAATAAAGTGCAAACGATTGACGAGCAAATGACTCTTATGTGCACGTCCTTAGTTTGAATCAGTCTGACGAACGACTCCCTCAACGAACTCACTGAATGCTCAGAGCGGTTAACCACTGAATCAACATCTGATATACTTACTAAACTGCAAGTTATCGTCTCGAAATGAACTTTTGTGTACTGAAGGTTTGTAAAACAAATAGGCCTGTCGTCACAGACTGATTGTTCACGGAGTTAGTTAGCAGTTGTTAGGAAAGTTGTTTTCGTAATAAATTAACGTTAGGCCTATGTTTCAAACTTTTTTAATATATTCAGGTATTTATACGCCTATATATAGCCATTCAGGACGGTTTAGCCATTCAGCTAGGCCTATCCAACTCCCTTACGCAACTTAACCATGGTTTTACTACAACCATTTACTACAACGCCAAAAAAAACCCCGTAGTTGCTACACTTTTACTGTGGTAAAACCACACGTTTTCGTAACGACTGTTCACTTTAAAAAAAAAACGTCACCTCATTAGTAAATAAGGAACTAGCTGGCATATTTAGGTCTGTCCTGGTTAGAGGTCTGTGCTCAGTCATGGCTGATTTAGGGTCAGTGCTTTGAGTGGATTTTAAGTGGCGCTTGACGCTTCTGAAAAGCTCAGCATCTTAACATACTCCAGAGACGAGCTCGGGTTTCACAAAGACTTCACTTGACCCTTGACTTGGGCATAAATGTTATTTTTTGCACTTTTATACTAAATATAACAATGTATTTTAAAATTGTTATCGCAAAGCTGCAGATAAACCACAATTACGCACAAAACCAAGTCATTTTACACAATTTACGTATTATTCAAACACAGGTATATTCGTATACTGTAACTAAATGTAATTTAGCCTACGTGTATACACTGTCATCTCCCGCTGCTGTGGCGGCTATGCGCAATTAATCTGGTGCCCGTGGGCGATCAAGCACCGGCGTTCATTGTTAGTCATGATGTTGAGCACAATGGTATAATGCATTAGCATAGGGTTACTGCGGTGAAAGAGAGAAAGAGAGGGAGGTACATGGAGTTCGCATAGCTTTAGTCAAAGGCAGATATAAAAGCACCCGATTCTCCTCCCGTGCGCACCGTGCCATTGTCCCTGCGCCTCTGGGAGAGGATCTAATAGCTGCTTATGGAGGGAAGTGACATGAGCGTTATCACAAGAACCTCTGATTGTTATATTGCCCTCCAGATTGTTTGTTACCAACTGGGGTGACCATTCATTTTGATTTTATTTCAGGTAACACCCCAATAAGGGGAGGGGTTCAGGGGGCAAGGGATGCATATCTCCCCCCAAAAGATACAATTTTACATTGCATAGAAAATTGTTTATCTTGTTTACTGTTCACAGTAATGAATTCAGCAACATTCACACTGTTGTTGGACTAAATTGAGTGGCATAATGGTCTTTTTAGAGCTGCTTTACATCTGAAATAAGGTTCAAAACATTTCATAGTCCTAAAAACTGTGTTTTTCCCTTTGCCTATCCAGATTTTCTCAACCTGAGGCGGAAATATCGTAGACAGAACTGTCCAAAGAAACGCTGTCTACCTCTTCACTCCAGAGTGCCATTCCCTTGAGGTAAGACTTCACTTGACTGGCTATTTATTCCCTTTTATTACTCTAAGGAATGAGCAAATATTGAAAAAGAGCTATCAAAGAGGAGCATCATTAGGAAATCCAAATTCTGACATTCCATGCAACTATTTGCAGACAAATAATCGCGAAATACCTCAAATTACTTTTGCGACTCCTTGACGACACACACCAAACCTTGCCCTACAAGTGCACGCACTTAATTTAAGAATACATTTACCCAGCTAACAAAAATAATACATTCCAGGAATGTTTTGGTATTGTTCAAAATGTCCCGTTTATTAAATATTTAAATTTTTTTGTTGTTGGTTATACGAAGATTCCATTTAAGCATTTTTCAAACACTATAGGAATGTTACTTTTAAATGTGACCCTGTACCACAAAACCAGTCATAATGATCAGTTTTTTAAAAAATGAGATTTATACATCATCCAAAAACTGATTAAATAAGATGTATGGTTTTTAGGACAATTAGGACAATTTTGGGATGAGATACAACTGTCTGAAAAAAAAGTTGTCCAAATGAAGTTCTTAGCAATGCATATTACTAATCAAAAGTTAAGTTTTGATATATTTACGGTAGGAAATTTACAAAATATCTTCATAGAACATGATCTTTACTTAATCTCCTAATGTCCTAAAGACTGGTTTTGTGGTCCAGGGTCACAAATTGTCTCTGAACCTTCTGAAACTTGGATAAATGTTCTATTAATGGCACTGGAAGAATGGTACTTTAAAGAACTTTGAGAGAACTGTGTGAGAACATTCTGAGAACGTTCGCTGTTAGTTGGGAACCACTCCATTGTAATCTCTGGAGAATGGACGGCCAGATTAATTAACAAACCGCCTGTTGGATCTTCAGTGGCCTTAAGCCAAAGCGGAAACAAACAGAGAGACTTTGGGTAAATACCCTGTACTAAATGAGCTGAGAAATTATTGGATCTTTATAGCCGTGCGACTTTCTCTCGGACCGGGAGTAAACACAAACACTCCACACCCACCCACACACACACACAAAAGAGTGGAAACCTACATAGACCGAGCAGAGACGCACAGACGGACGAGAAAGCCCTACCCCCGTAAATACAACCCGTTTTAACTATCTGCCACACACACTGTAAAACTTGGGTGGGACGCCTAATAATGCCGGTCCTCAGAAACACCTGGTGGCTGTTTCAGTGAAGAGAGTTCAGTTATGGAATGGTTTACCAACAGAATTTAAAAGACAACAGATCAATATAAAAACTAGCTTAAAAATAAATTGTGCGATCATTAATAATAAGTTCTTAGTTTCTAAAAAGCCTAAACAGGAACAAGTGTTGTAAATGAGCTATTCTGTATTGCCCCTGTAAAACAAAATACAATAAAATAAAATAGACTAAAGAGAACATACTAAACAATGAGTATAAAACACACAAATACCAAACAAAGAGGTCATAAGGTGAAATAGAGGTGAATATAATTTGCGCATGTCTTGGCTGCTGAAGGGCCGTTTTGTTACTCAAAGTGCAAAACTCAGTCATAAAGTGGATGCCAAGTACAGCTTGTAGTTGGTTCTTACATAAAAATTCTCAAAATACTACATTTGGGTGGTTGTTCATGGTGAAACGTGTGTGTGACACTGTATCTGTGGGGACACACATTCACTGTGACAGCCTAGCGGAGCCGCCTACTGTTTTCAGACACTCTGGAGAGGTTGTCACCTTTAACCTTTACTCTATGACCCCCACACAATGAGGCAGAGCTAGTCTGGAGTTAACAAAACACACAAACAGACGCACACACACATATAGATAGGAACAATGTCTAAAAGAAAAGCTGCTCAAAGATCACATCAAGAACAATAAATATCTATTCCATCAGCTTGAATGAATGTGTATTGAAATTGTTTCTGTTTTCTTCTCCATCAGGTTTCACAACTACGTAGCTATCCTTACGATGCCTGAAGAAAACCAAAGAGCGGCGATGGATGGGAAATGAGAGAAGGGTTTCGTATCAGACTCACTGAGGACTGTTCATTTGCCCATACGCTGTAACCAAGCCAAACTTCTGTAAAGGAAGTGTATTGTTTTATGAATGTTAGTGAACAAGCCATGGGGACATCCACTGCAACCAAATGTGCTGAAAACTCATCGCACAATCAGTTTGAGTTTGCCAGAATCATTGTAAATAGTAAGAACTGAATGAAATGTGTTTATATGTAAGTTATGCACTTCAAATGTTTTATTATTATCCTGATTAAATAAAAAGTGTATTGTCTTTTCACCTGGGCTTCGTGTGTCTCAATCCTTATTGCTTGGCATAGAAGTCTTTCAAATTTGCAAGCTGTTATTGTATTAAGGGAGAGAGGGCAAAAGTGAATGAAAAGTAGTATACTGGGATCAATAGACTGCCAGGTTTAACAATTGGTATTGACAAATTGGGATTGTTTTGTTTTTGATTGACAGAATTTAAAAAAGAAAAAACACTGATCAGAAAGGTCAACATTCCTGATCCCAGATGGTGATTTTTTTTTCTGCCCCCTTTGAATACATATTTTCCTTTTCTGTTGACTACTTCTCTTAAAAACAGATTTATATATTCAGTAATAATGTTAAACCCTTACATCTATGGAAGCCCGTTTCTGCCACTGAGTAAAAAAATAAAAATTTAATTATTTATATTGCAATAAATGTCTTGTCAGAATTGTGATATATAAACTCACAATTCAGAGAAACAAAGTCAGAATTGTGTGATATAAACTCCCAACTGTGAGTTATTGGCCTGGTTTTACAGACAGGGCTTAGCTTAAGCCAGGACTAGGCTTTGACTAAATTAAGATATTTAAGTAGTTTTTATAAAAATGCCTTAGAAGAAAATGTTACAGGTGTGCATCTTGAGACAGAACAATGGCACTGACATAATTTAAGATATGTTGGAGGAAAATTTCAGTTGAGACAGCTCAAACATGAATTGCAGTCTGGGACTAGCCTTAAGCCTCGTCTGTGAAACCGGGGGCATAAATTCAGAATACAGACATAAAGGCACAATTTTGAGAGGTAATGTTACAATTCTGAGAACATATCAGTCTTTTTTTTTTCCCTCAAAACGGGACTTTATAACTTGCAACTCACAATTGGAAAAAAAAAAAAAAAGTAGTAGAATTTTTCAAATATAAATTTTCAGAATTGTGAGAAAGGCCTGGTTTCACAGACAGGGCTTCCATTAAACCAGCATTAAGCCATAGTAATTTTTTATAAACGTGCTTAGAAAAGTACATTACTAGTGTGCATCTTGAGACAAAATAAAGTCACTGATATATTCTGAGATCAGTCAGTGCAAGTTTCTTTCAGTTGAAACAGCTCAGACTTTAGTCTAGGACTAGGCTTAATCTTGTCTGTGAAACCAGGGGATAAACTTGCAATTGCAAGTTATCTCACAATTCTGAAAAAAAAAAAGTCAGAATTGCAAGAAAAAGTCAGAATTGTGAGATACAAACTCTCATTTCTGATTAAAAAAAAAAGTCAGAACTGCAAGATAAAAACTTGCAATTCTGACATCAGAACTCACAATTGCAAACTTATATCTCACAATTCTGAGATAAAAAGTCAGAATTGCGAGAAAAAAAGTCAGAGTTGCAAAATATAAACTTACCATTGTAAGACAAAGTCAGAATTGTGAGATACACATTCATATTTGCAAGGAAAAAAGTCATAATTGCAAAAAAATAAGTCAGTTGCGGGACTTAAATTTACAATTCCAAGAAAAAGTCAGAATTGCAAGATACAAACTCGCAGTTGTGAGAAAAAAACGTCAGAATTGTGATTTTTTACCTCACTATTCTGAATTTATAACGCATAATTGCAAGTTTATATCTCAGTTGAGGAAAAAAAGTCAGAATTGCGAGAAAAAAAGGCAGAGTTGCGAGATAATCTTGCAATTGCGAGAGACAGTCAGAATTGCAAGTTTTTATCTTGCAATTCTGACTTTATAACTCACAATTACAAGTTAATATCTCATGATTCTGAGATATATACTCGCAATTGCGAGAAAAAGTCAGAATTGCGAGCTAAAAACTTCTGAAAAATTCAAAATTGCAAGAAAGAAATTGCGAGATACAAACTTGCATTTGCAAGAAATAAAGTCAGAATTGTGAGTTTGTATCATGCAATTCTGTAGAAAACAAGTATATAATAACCTTTTTTTAATTTTTAGTTGTGGTGGTGGTAACAGCTTTCCACATATATTCAAAATTTCACGAAAAAAGAATTCGTGATATCATAGAGAGGACCTCTGAAGACCCTCTTAAATGATAATTTTTCTTTTTTAATCCGTAAAATGTCATGTAGAACAATCCTTCAAAATTCATTATAATTAAAATAATTATATTTTTACTAATTTATACATTTTAAAATACCTTGATTTGAATTCCTATTAATTGAAATTACTTTTTACTTACTTACTTACATCACACACATAATTTAAACTTTTGTTGAACATGGCATACAAGTTTTCCAAAACTATATGTAACCAACATACAAACTTATATTTCTAAGAACCTGAATTAAAATTTTAATCTAGCATTATCTCTTCCTTTTTCTTGACACTTTTTTTAAATCATCAAACCACAAGCACATTAAAAACTCGACCAAATTAATTCAATAAAATCTGTGGAAATTTTATTCCAAAAAGAAGTTTCAATCAATTTATTCACATTATCTTACATAAAATCATAACATCTGTAGCATCAGGACTAAAAAGGTCATGTTTCGAACAACACAAGAAACATCCTTCTGGCATTTCTTACACACAAAAACAGCACTGATCCACAAAGCCAAAATACCAATAAAGAAACTAAATGAGATACGTAACTATCACAGTACCCACTTACTCATGCTCTCACAGACATGAACAAGGAAAAGTTACATGATAAAGCTTTTAGTTTGACTAGATCTCGCTATCCCCAACTTATAATGAGCATCTTTACTGAACATTTCTCCACCAGAGGTTTCTGACTTCCTAATTGCAAGCATTGTCTACTCAGACTTGTCGTCATGGAAACACGAGAGCGTCGTTAGAGAGGTTACCAGGGTTCGTTTCCCACCAAAAGCCTTCTGATCAGTGAGCCATGGCTGCCGATGCCAGTCAAGATAGACAGCCTCACACACACTCGCACGCAAGGCTTCAAACCCCATCATATGCACAAACGGACCTGAGTCACTCTCTCTGTCTGCACGCGTCAGGCTCTGATCTGCTGGGCGGTCAGCGCGAGGATCCTCCTGCTCAGAACGCTGTTGTGCTGTTTGAGATAATCAATCAGGTCTGCCTGTTTTTCCACCACATCCTCCAGACTGGAGCCGTCCCTGTGAAATAAACCACAAAACACATGGGCACCTGTCTGACCCGTCCACAGGACATGAGATTGAAATGTGAGTGTGCGTGTGCCTATGAAAACACTAAGCACACAGAAAACGCATTATATTTAGGGATGCCCAAATTTGGCCTGTTTTGACCAGTATAGGTCAGTATGAGAGGGAAAAAAAAAAAAAATAGGAAAACTGCTTTTTATTTTAAAAAAGAGGTGCAAGTATAAAAACTGACCTTATATTGTTTAACTAGTGGAGGCTTACTATGAACCACTGGAATGAAGAAATGATGCATGCCTATGATACAAACTTTCTTTGTTTTTGTTTTTTTTTGTTTTTTTCCCCATTGGGGTCATCAGATGCCCATTTTCCATAAGTTGATATGATTCTTTAGGGTCTTAAAGAAAAGTCTATAATATACTTTGGTTAAAAATTCTCAATGGCAGTGTAAAACAACATCCTTTTTACCTTGCCAAAATCAGCTCTGCAAAAATCATCCCATTCTGGTCGAGGCTGCTTTAAATGCAAATTTAGCTCTGCTCGCCCCGCCCCTCTCTTCTCTCTGTGGAGTGACAAGCCTGTTTACTTTAGTCGCTAAACTTGCTAACTTGCACATTATTAGGAAAGGCGATCGCAAAGATTCATAAAAAAACCCTTGTACTCACTTCTGCTGTAAGTGAAGCTGGACCACGAATGATTTGCACGAACATAGACAGATATATGTAGATCGGGAGGTGCATTCCATTCACAAACAAACGTAATCCACTGCATCTTCAGCAGCTCAGATGTCAGTAGTAAATGACGACCACTACGTTCATTATTACATCCAGCAACATAACAATTAAATCGCTCAATTCTTGTCTAACTTACATCCCTGCTCCGGCATCAAAACATGGAGGGTGGACTGTTACAACTGATCTGAGGTAAGACGCTCATGTCAATCAACTATTGTGGGAGTGGCCTCTGTCGGTGTGACGCCACAACGACAGGCATCTGAGAATGGCTCGATTTGAAACAAGGAATATTATTTTTACAGATTCATTAAAAACCACTGCATGGATTTGTATCATTATAGGGTAGATTTGTACATACACTGCCTACACACATTAATGTTCAAACAGCATGTAAAAGTGAACTTAGCATCCGATGACCCCTTTAAAGCAAATATATCAGACTAAATATTTTTAGAACAATGCATCTCTGATCATTTATCAAGTACAATTTGTATGTATGCTACTGGCCAATGGAAACTAATAGAACAATATACATAATATATATATATATAGTGCCCTCTGCTAATATTGGCTCCTATATAAAAAGGAGCAAAGGTTGCTATGAAAATAAATCTGCTTTGTTTATCCTTTTGATCAGTCTTTTAAAAAAATTCACAAAATTGTAACATATAATTGAAGTAAAACAATAGAGGTGGGGGAAAAATCTCATTATGAAAAAAAATGTTTTTCTCTAGTTCACGTTGGCCACAACTATTGGCACCCAATTATTGCACCGCCCTTTTCCCAAGATAATAACAGCTTTGAGTTTTCTCCTACAATGCCTGATTAGTATGAAGAACACATGACAGGAGATTCATACAGAATCTCTCCAGATCCTTCAGATATCCAGCTCTGCGTTGGTGTTTTTTTCTCTTCAGTTCACTCAACTCACGTTCTGTAGAGTTCCGGTCAGGGAACTGGGATGGCCTTAGAAGAAGCTTCATTTTGTGTTGATTTAGATGTTTGTTTTGGATCATTGTCCTGATGGAAGACCCAGCCTATCCAACCTATTATAAGCTTTCGAACAGAGGCAGTCAGGGTTAGATTTTTTAACTGCTGATTTTGAAAGAACCCATGATGCAATGTATCTGAACAAGATGACCAAGATCTGTGTTAGAAAAATAGGCCCAGAGCATTAAAAATCCAGCAGTATATTTAATCATGGCATGGGGTACTTTTTATCCCTGTTTGCACACCAAACCCATCTGGTGGGTTTGCTGCCAAAAAGCTTTTTTTTTTTTTTCAGTCTGACTTGACCACAGAAGCCAGTTCTGCTTGAAGTTCCAGTCTGACAGCTGAATATGCTGGAGTTTGTTAGGCTTTCTGACCCCAAGACTCAACTAATCTCTGCAATTTATTAACTGTGATCTTTGGAGAGTCTTTGGCCACTTAAACTGCCCTCCTCATCATGCATTAGGGTGATACTGACACATATCCTCTCCCGGAGACGATTTGTAACATCTTTAGTTAATTGGAACATCTTAATTATTGCCCTGATGATGGAAATGGGACTTTCCATTCTTTATCTGAAGTTCAACAATCTGGTTCTGCACATCAGAACTATATTCTTTGGTTTAACTCCTTGTGATAGATGATTAAAGGAATTTGGTCTTTGTGTTTCTCATATTTATAATCCTGTTGAACAGGAAGTCATGGCTGAACAATTTCATGCTCCTAGTCACCCTGGTGTGCTTAAAAAATGTAATATGTGACCCTGGACCACAAAACCAATCATAAGGGTCGATTTTTTTTAAATTAAGATTTATACATCATCTGACAGCTGAATAAAGCTTTCCATTGATGGTTTGTTAGGATAGGATAATATTTTGGCTGAGATACAACTACTTGAAAATCTGAAATCTGAGGGTGCATGAAGTTTTTAGCAATGCATACTTCTAATCAAAAATTAAGTTTATATATATTTACGACAGGAAATTTACAAAATATCTTCATGGAACTTGATCTTTACTTAATATCCTAATGATTTTTGGCATAAAAGAAAAATCGATAATTTTGACCCATACAATGAATTGTTGGCTATTGCTACAAACATACCCGTGCTACTTATGACTGGTTTTGTGGTTCAGGGTTACATATGAATGGCAATACATATGATACTTATAAGAGATATTTTACTTATAAGAATTTCTACAGGTGCCAATAATTGTGGCCAACATGCATTGGAGAAAAACACTTATTTTATAATGCAATTATAAGTTAGAATGTTGTATATTTTTGAATGAAAGATCTAAAACATAAACAACACAGATTTACCAAGAGTGCCAATATTAATGGAGAGCACTGTATATATGGGTCTATCACTAATGTTTTTTTACCTGAAGCCTGTCTCTGTATGTGCTTCACTGGAGCAGCCATGAGAGCGTTCTTCTTCAGTCACATCAGGATGTGGCTTCTTGCTATTAAACTTCACCACGTGTACTAAAACACACAGAATATGAGCAGATAAATATCAAAAAAACAATTTCAATATACAACAGGGTCCAAAAGTCTGACATCAGAAAATGATTTTTGTTCTCAATTACAACCTGGAACTTACATCATCTATCTTTTCATTCACACTCTCATTCTTATTTCAACTCCTTCTTTAACATAATAAACAGGGAATGTATTTACCATTAATATGGGACAACTGAGCCAGACAGAAATGTTGATGGCTGTGGTGTGCGTCTGATGGTGCAAGACATGCTTTAACGTGAGCTAGGTGTGTAAAGACACACGTTCAGTGTGTGTGAGCAGGAGTCACGTTCAGCGTGGATATTCTTCACCGTAAGGTGTGCTAGTAGACGCGTGGCTAGTGTGTGTTTTGTGAGCGTGAGAACGCAAAGCAACTGTGTGATTTCACACGTCACTTCCCTCCTCTCTCACACCTTTAATGTGCCTCTCAATCAGCAAATTTTTGCTCCCTACGCTACGACAGAACAGCCAGTTCAAGCCAATTCACTTAGAATCTGAACTCTAGAGTTCACACTATGTGCATGATGCCAAATCAAGGCAGATTGGGATAAATGAATAAATTACATAAATTCAGCGAAAATTAACTGGATAGCTGGAAACCAAATTATTTATTACATTTCATTTTTTGCTTTCCCTGGGCAGGAGAGTACCGAAGCACATTAGGTAATAAAAACATCAATATAACAGCATGTAAATTAACAATTTTGTACATTAACCCTTTAACTGTCACTCCCATTTTTAAACACAGACATAAAAATGCACTATCCAGACCTACATTTTTATAATTCATGAATGAAAACATTTTGTAATATGATTTTGATGTACATTTTCCGAGGTAATGCAATGTCTGATTTTAAAATGCCTTTCAAAGGATGAATTTTGAGACTTTAAGTTTTGAACTAATATATAATTTCTTATGATTTCTAAATTGTAATACGGAAAAAGGTAACGAAGAAAGTCTTTTGTGACAAAGGTCAGAACTCATGTTATGATGTAGATTTTTCAAGTTGCACTCTTGACATATATTAATCTATTACTTTTCCTACATGATTTGTAACACAAAAATATAGTAAAACATCTATTTAGGAGTCTTAGACCTTTCCAACGATGTATAGTTTGTCATGATTAGATTAGGATTTATTTGTAATATGGTGAAGTAAAGGGGACGGTGACAGTTAAACGGTTAAACAACAATTGTAAAACACAACGTAATTGTTAAAAGAAATTGTATTTCTTGCCAAATACTTTTAAAGCATGTTTATATAAGATATATTTTCTTGCTTGTGACCATAAGGTAATACAATAGGGAAAAATTAGAAAAGATCAAAACAATTAATAATAAATAAAACCCTGTATAAATTGAAAATTTCTGCACAAATTTCTGTCACTGCTACCCATATACAAACTATTTTTTAACATGCTTTTCAAAAGTTAAATATGAGTCTAAAGATATTTAAAATCTGGCACAATTTGTTATTTTTCACCATTAACTAATATATTTGGTTGGACCTCCTCCTTTTTTTGGTTTTAAAATATATACAGGCACTTTTTCGAACATTTAATGTTAAACAACACCGTCTAAAATGTTCGACATTGCAACAGATAATATTTGTGAAACCTGTTCTTTTGTTTTGTTATGCACATAAATCACAATGTCACATCTGCGTACATTTAAATACATGTACATCAGGACAAATATCTTCAAAAGCATTTAAATGTGCAAAAGTGCCAGCAAAGACTTTTAAAAGGTTACAAATAAATTCTGTTTTAAATAACTGCTGTTCTTTTAAACTGTCCATTAGTCAAAAATTCTAAAAAATAAAATAAATAAAAAATAAAACAAAAATGTTTTCATTCAAATTATATTCATAAGAAATATTGAGCACCAAATCAGCGATTTTTGAAAGATCATCACAGGAATAAACTATATATCAAAAAAAAAAAAAGCCAAAATATTAAAAAGTTAAACTGTAAAAAATATATTTCACAATATTACAGGTTTCACTGTATTTTTGATCAAATAAAATGCTGCCTTGCGTAAGAAAGTGTAAGAACGATCTTCTAGAAAAAAGAAAGAAAAAAAAAAAAACTGTACCAACCCTAAACTTTGGAACAGTAGTGTAACTCTAGTGATGTACTTTTAACACCAAACAAAGCTTTGTTGCTAAAGTCTCTTTAAGGCAGATCGAGTTGCTCAGTGGCTATCTTCAACATCAATATCCCCAGGCAACCATTTTCTATTGAAAAATATTTCTAGGTACATAACAATTGTAGTCCGCCACTGGTCAATCAAAAGGGTAGTATCGCTCTATATTTGCGCCACTGAGATGAGTCATTAGCAATGTAATATTTCTATCTGAGAAAAATTTGAATCTGGAGAATTCGCAAATAAAGCAAATGTTTCATCCCATGTGTTCAAAAGAACAAATTTGTGCTTGCAAATGAACAGCAAATGAAAACTGTTGTAGCCAGTACAACTCTTTTATTAAATGCAATATTACTTGGGTTTACGCTGTATACACAAACTGCTCAAAAGACCTTCAAGATGCCTTCAATTAATGATAGATGCCTTAAGCGACAACTGACAAAAGGGACAGTTCTGACTGATGACAAAATGAACAAATATTGAAATTCTAATGTTGAATTTCTAATATTCTAATACCTAAATAATTCCATACTTCACCTTTAAAACGAGTAAGTATAGTTCGTGCTTTAGAAGAATGTTTAGAAGAACATATCTGTCATAATCTACAAATCAAAGTGGAAAATATCTCAAGATATCTCAGGGTCTCTGAATACATTCTAATTACACCATAATCACCAAAAACAGTAACACACATACACAAACACCTCTACGTTGTTTCTGACCCACACCTGGCTAACCCATCACAAACACACCAATCAGATAAAACTGCTCTTTCTTCAATCACCTGCAGGAAATGGGGGCCAACAGGCCATTGAGTTGGGCAGGAAGGAGATCAGGGAATCCCTCTTTAGAGATAATGCACACCTTTTCTCTCGCTCTCAAGTGCCATATAAGTGCAACCTATAATAGTAAATGAAGCTAAAACAGTTATTTGAGACAAATACTGCGTGTATGCGAGTTTAGATATGTAATGCTGGAAGGTTATTAAGGGTAATTTGTTGGTTCTGTCACCACACATCAAGAATAGCCTTTAAAGAATGTTTTTAAAGAGAAAGAGCGACAGTCTTTCTGATATACGTGTCACATTCCTTATATCTTTGCTAAACAGTGGTGTTTCCCTCCACAAAAGACACCATAAAAATAAACACCGTTACAATAACCCAAACCTAACGGTCAATAATTCATTTGCATTCTAACACAATGTTGCACAGAAGTCCAAAGCATAGAAATATTTAGCACTTTTGTGCGACATATCCAAGCTCTTACACCTGAAAGGCATTCCATTCTAGAACTCTGAGTGAAAAAAAATGCACACTTTAAATTCCCTCAAGCATCATATTTCTGCATTCCACTCTAATGCCATCCCCAAGCACATTTGGACACGACGGGGGCCGAGCGAATGTTGTCCGTGCGTCGCGGTAAAACAATGCAGGTCCCAATCACCTCCCTCGCCCCCTTTGAAGGGCCCTAAACTTCCTTTGAAGTGCAGAGGCGGCATACGGCCCATACAGAACGCTGCATTCATGTTCAAATGAAGAGAGAGAGGCAGAGATACAACATCACAGAGGACACTTCAAAGACCCTGAAGCATGACTCTGACCTAACTGCACCTTCCTTTAGGAAAGGGACAGAGAGATGGATATATGGATAGGAGGAGATAAACGGTGGTTAAATGGATAGAGATCACTCGTTAGCACAATAAATGTGCGGCAAATAAAGGGTTTTCAGACCCGGGTTTATTCTTTTGGAAATAATCTCACGTTTGTAGATGTAGCTATATACACATAACGTCTATAGCCATTTTTCATCTTTTACATTTAATATAGCTTACAAAAAAATATATTAACAGCATAATTTGAGTGAAAAGTTGTAATAAATTTTTTTTTAATAATTTCAGAATTTGGTTACCTGTATACGGTCAGCAGTTCTCATGCATGATGAACTCTGTTCTGCTGATCATGTTATCCATAAGATTTTTTTAAATATGTTCCAAAGAGCATCTTATGCTTCAATGGAAGCAAAATCGGAAAAAGAAAATGTGCAGAGTTTTAAATATTTCTCAGTGATTATCACAATATTTATTTTATTTTGTTTTGTTTTGTTTTTTGTTATGTTTTGTTTTGTGTTTTCTGTTTTTTGTTTTGTTTTGTTTTATTCTGAAATTGTTATTTCCAGATTCTGGACCATTTACTCACATACACTACCATTCAAAGTTTGACAAAGATTTTTTACATATTTTTGAAAAAAGTCTCCAAGACAAAGCCGAGTTCTCAGCAGCCATTACTCCAGTCGTCAGTGTCACACGGTCCGTCAGAAATCATTCTGGTATGCTCATTTGGAGCTCAAGAAACATTTCTTCCTCTGCTTACTATTATCATTATCAATGCTAAAAACAGTTTTGCTGCTTAAAACTTCTGTGGAAACCATAACACATTTTCTTTTAATTCTTTGATGAACAGAAAGTTCAAAATAACAGTATTCAATTGAAATAAAAACAACTTTTGAACTATTGTGTATACACTTACAAACTTGTATCAAAAACATTTCCCCGGCCTCATGCATAATTCACAGAGTGATATATGAGACACAAGGTGATATCTGCTGATAGACCTCATTGAGAATGAAGTGAGCGAGTGAGGGTGTGTCTCTATAGATAACATGTGGTCAAGCTTCACTTCACTAATCATCTCTGGAATCCAGGCACTGATACGAGAATGTGTGTAAGTGTGTGTGTGTGTCAACATTAAAGACAATGCCATGGTGTATTAGGGTGGGGTGGATTCAGGTTGCCTTTGGCAAAGATGAGCCGTGTATCCATAACAAGCCTCTTCCCCCCACATCTCTTAGACATTCTGTCAAATATTCCTGCTTTTCTCCATCTCTTACCACGGGAGAGCAAAAAACTGTTATTTTATCATATGGAACACAAAATGCGAGTAAAAGAGGATGAGAGGGACATCAGCTGCCTGGTGTGTTTCTAAAGGGGGTAAGGACAGAAGCTTGGGCATTGTAATGCACGCTGGGGGAGGTGTGCATGTACTGTTCTTGTGGTGACTATTACTTGCAATTAGCCATCAAAACGAGTGTATTTATGTGAGTGGTAGCTTTTTAGAGAATAGGTAATAAGATGTGATGATGTGAGCTATGAAATGACCAATGTTTTCTTCAAATACACTTAAAAAAAACACATAATTATACTTTCAGAAGGACAAAAAAAAGATGTTTAAAATAAAATAGTACAAAAACTACAATTACATGGCCAGTGGGATATGTACTTAAAGAGATAGTTTGACCAAAAATAACAATTTTGTCATTATTTACTCACCCTCATGTTGTTCCAAACCCGTTAGACCTTCATTAATCTTCAGAACACAAATTAGGATATCTCTGATGTCCTTACTACCTTTCCAGGCCTTGAAAGTGTCAGTTGCATTGCTGTCTTATGCAGGGTCAGAAAGTTTTTAAATGTGTTCTGAAGATGAACGAAGGTCTTACGGATTTGGTGCGGCATGAGGTTGAGTAATTAATAACAGAATTTGCATTTTTGGCAGAACTATCCCTTTCATGCTATTGGCTGTGTGGCAAAAAAGAATTTTGGACCCCATGTGTCCACATACGAATGTACAGATAAAAAAGGTTTGGTGTATGATTCTGTGTTACATACTATGAAGAAATATGATTCAGAATGAGCAGTGAACAAATCCTGTGTGCGAGTACCTGCATATCTAAGTAAGCATATAACTGACAGCAGTAGCTCCAGGCAGATGATGGCCAACAGAAGATATACTGAAAGATTCTTCACACTTGCATCCAGCAGAGCAGATGAAGCAATTACAGTCAGGATCAGTGCATTACCTGTGTATGGGAGGAAAAAAAAAAAAAGAAAGAAATTCTGCATTATATTAGCCAAGGATATCTATATCAGCCATTGAAAATCAATTACTGTTGATTACTGGTTAGAAGTCTGTATATTTACTTGATTATAATTTAATTTGATTAGACTTCTTAACTAAATGATGCACTGTAAAAAATCTGAAATTTGGTCATGGTTCAGTTCAAATCAGTTAGATTATTTTGGTATGATTCACAAACACTGTTTGAGATATCCACTACCATTTAAAGTTTGGGGTCGGTATGATTTTTTAAATCAACAAGGTTGCATTCATTTGATCAAAAAAAAAAAAAATCAATATGTGAATATTCTTCTGTGTCACATGGTCCTTCAGAGATCATTTTAACATGTAGATTTGATGCTACAGAAATATTTTATATTGTTATTGTGATTATAATCAGTGTTGAAAACAGTTGTGCTTTTTATTATTTCTGAAGAAAGTATGACACTTTTTTTAGGATTATTTGATGAATAGTAAGTGCATAAGAGCAGCATTTATTTAAAATAGTTTGTAACAATTTAAAAATCTCTGTCACTTTTGATCTATTTAATGCAACTTTGCTAATTTCTTCAAAAAGCTTTTTTGGAACGGTAGTGTAAATGTTGTCATATTAGAAAATGAGAAAAAACTAGATTAGAATTTAGTCATTTAAGATAACAAATTATGCATCAGTTCCAACATTTCATAATCAATGTATGTTTACAGTTACAATAACTGCTTCTGTGCTGCCATCTAGTGGTCATTTGTGAAACATAACATGTATTTGGACATGTGACTGAAAGAATACTTCAATTAGCATTAGCATGTTATTCATGGAGATTCACTTTATGAAGTCGCAAAGAAAAACGTGAGTGGAATATTAACATAGTATGAAACATCTTTTCACCTGTAGAGTGAATGAGCAGTGGAAGGTTTTTAATTCCCCGGGTCAGTCTGTAGAAGTCCAGATAACCTCTTCGTCTTACTGCGCTATGGTGATGCTGGACTAATCTATCATATATAAAGACCAACACCCAGAGTGCAACTTTTCCCAGTAAGACCACAGTCTTGGAGTCGATGCCCTGCAACGCCGCAGTGCACTCAGGACTGTGCTCATCAGATATCCAGCAAAATACTGTGATTAGAATGCACACCACCACATAAACTACCTGCAAACAGAGAAATGACACAAAAAGCACACTGTGAAAGTGGTTCTTGTCAAGTGTGTGTTAATTTAAGGTTGAAGATTATTCTTTTTTGTTTAACACGAAAATTACAAGTCTGGAACAATGTAGGGTGAGTTTTCAACTCAAGTCATTTTCCTTCTCAAGTAAGCGCAGTGAAAACAGGTTTTGCAATTGTCTGTTTCTATACTCACATGTAAAAATGAGATGACACCCACTGCCCAATGAGTGGGTAATTTCTTAAACTCTCTCTTGATGACTGACTCAAGTGTATCTTGGGATATCAGTGGTCCATCAATAAGGGGGTCATCGTCAGTGCTTTGTGTAAAATCTACATTTGTGTTATTCTGGTCACAAAAACAAGACAGACATACAGGTTAGATTGTGAGTTGTAATGATACACTACAGCCATTAGCTGAAAGCTGCTTGGCAAGCATTAAATGTTACTTTGAAGTCATGCATTTCAAAGTGTTTCTGCATAAACTGTATTAGGGCCTAATAATGACTCACTATTCCAGAAACATTCTGTAAAAGACTCCTGCACTGGTTAAATGACCTAGGGAATAGCCCCATTATCAAAACATTTGGTGATACGAATAGCAGCCACTTTAGAAATAGAGACATAAGAGTCACTGAAAGGAGGTTTAACTCTGATTATAAGTACAGCGTATATTCTTCTACAACTAATGCTACTACACAAACACAAACAAAAGCATACAAACAAAAACAGCACAACAGCAAAACCAAATAAGTGTGTCACTTAATAGTACACATAAACCACACACATCAAAGCAACAGCTTGTCATGTCAGGGACATTTGGAATTGAGTAAGTTGTATTACAGCTGTACTCGTGACTCTGCTTTCCTACACTCAGGAAAACAGGAAGCGAAACACAAAATGTTTATACGCACGCCATACGCCGATGTACGCTCAGACGCCATCACACTGCCTGATCGTCACACTTAAAGCCAAAATTTCCAGATTTAAGCAAACCGCTCGGACAAACATTTCTAAATTAGATTTCCGGCTTCCCAACGTTTGTCCATTCCTACTTTGAAACAGGGTTGGCTTATGAATATTAATGACGTTACGTAGCGGTCGTCATTCAGCCTTAGGTGATTGGCTCAGTGTAGGACGTTAGCACACGTATTAGCAGCGATTTTAGCGGCTCTGGGCGGGCACAGAAAGATGGCTCATTTGTTAGGTAAATACCATTAACATAAGAAAAAGCGGGCTCAATGTAGACTTTACATTATATGTAAATCTTTTGGAATAATCAAAAAAGCACTGAAAACATGTAATGCTCCGAAAGCATTGAATTTTATGCAATTTCCTCTTTTCTTTCTTCGTTTTCTCTGGCAGCTCAGCTGTAATTTGACATGAATATGTAATAGTATTATTAAAAAAAAGAAAAGAAACATGCCTCATGAATATTAATATTTTTAACGCCGACAATTAATGATTTTCCTGTTTCTTTCTTTTTTACAATATCAATGTAACTTTAATTGTAAAAAAAAAATGTTAATAAGGTTAAAACGAGTGTTAATGAGGGGAGGAGTCAATTAGGCCGCACTGAGCTCAGGTATCATTAGTGCAGCGGAGTTATGAGAGTTCAGTTCAATATAACGCCTTACCATGCAAAAACGCGGACTTCAGACACATCTAACGTTAACAACAGAACGACAGACGTATTGTTCTCTTTTAATCTGCTTTTGGTGAGTCCGCGCCTCATCTGCTTGAGTAAGAATCTGCTATCGGTAAGTAACTTACGCGACTCATCTGCTTTTTCAAACGTTTAACAAACGCGTTCTGTGTGAAAAGTTGAGTTGGCCTTTTATAGACACTGTTCAACAATACTTGTTTCGACCAGTAGTTGGCAGGCTACAGTAAACCGTTATTAATTAATATTCACGATTGATATTAAACTCAGGAGTCATAATCGATCATTAACAACCCAATTAGTTGAACTTTATAATTAAAGCAGTTGAAATAGTGATCATATACTCAAAACTCTGGATGGAGAAAGTATCCCCTCTACTGCCATACACTAATATATAATTTGTTAATCTGTACTGTGGTTGCCAGAACGTCACCATAACAAAATATGCTTTTGTTTAACATAAAAGAAGATATTTTGAAGAATGTGAGTAACCAAACAGTTTGTGGTCCCCAGTGACTTCCATAATATTTTTTTCCATTCTTCGAATTATCTTCAACCAAGAAATTCATGCAGGTTTGGAACAACTAGAGTGTAAAAAAATAATGAGAAAACTTTAAGCTTTGGGTGAACTATCCCTTAAACAACATAAGATGAAAAATAAAACTGTAATGCAACTGGTAAAAAAAAACAAAAAAAACTGAAGAAACACAATTATTTAATTTAAAAAACATCAAATGTGAGGTTTTATATATATATATATATATATATATATATATATATTCATTCTGGGAATGCCAATTTACATTTTTTTTCACTGTAAATTTTATGACTTTTCAGTTCCAAAAACTGTACATTTAACATTTTGCCCCTAATGTCCCATTATGACCTTTTTTTTCTTTAAACAATGATAGCTTTAATTTTCCACATAGGTGTAATTTGTGTGTAGGACAAGTCCTCACAACAGTTTTGGCAAATTTTGTCCCATTTTTGAAAGTCAATGAAAAACTGTGCTGAAGGCTTACAATGCAAAGACAAATCTCCATTCTGTTGTTCTTCGTTGTTTTATTCATACATTTAGCACAAAATGTCTGGTTTGTGCCAACCAGACAGACCTGATCTATAAATCTTGACACAAAGACTCACACAGCAGTGTTAAGCACACAAATTACATCTCTCATGAAATTATCATGAAATATGACACATATATTAAGTGTGATGCTTTTGGAAATGCTTTTTCCATTACATGCTACATTTTAATGGTTTAATGACATTGAGTACTGTGAAAATTCTGCTTTAAATTGTATTATATACAATATTCACTTCTAAATGATACACAATTTATTTCTATGTAAAATAATAAAAAATAAATAAATTAGATAATAAAACACATTTTTTTCTATTTAACATCCAATGAATAGAGGCAGACTGGTGACTAGTGTTAGTTTTGACATTATTATTTCAGTCAAATCTGAACGAATGCTTTAGAATCTGAAAGCATTTTTTTAAACTCATACCATCAACCGTCACTTTTTTTCTGCATTGTGGCTGATTTGTGGATTATACCCCTTTGCATTTTCATTTTATTTTTTTAATATTTCCTATTAATTTTATATCCTATGTCAGTCATTTTTGACCATGAAGAGTACAAGTGAGTGTTTTATGATCACTTAGCCTTTTTCGGTCATGTCCAGAAAAAGTCACCATGTCTTGTACTATTAAGAAAAATTTTTAAAAATGTCAGTGATTTTCCTAAAATAAATGTTACTAAATTTCACCTCAACATATTTATGGTTATGCTCTTTTCATCTACACTTCAACATTTCTGAGATTCATTTCACCTTTTGCAGCAGACAAAAGTAAGAGAGAAAGGGACATTTTATATTTATATATATTTTTTTAATATAAAATTTTAATCAACATCATTATTTGAATAGAATACTTTCATGTAAATTCATAATAGCAATAAATTATGAGATTCTTTCCGTTACAAATACTGACTTCATAATTCATAAAACTATACATTGTGATTCAAATGTATACATTTACATAGATCTCTTTCAAATACTGGCTTATGAATAATTCATAAAATTATACAGTGTAATTTAAATGTACAAGTTTACATAGATCATTTACCTTTAAAAAAACTTGGTACTGCTTTGGCCAAGTACTTGTGCATGTGCATATAGTATGTACAAATCATGTTATTGATATTTTAAAACCTAAAGCTATTTAATATCATTATTATTATTATTATTATTATTATTATTATTACTATTGTTATTATTATTATTATTATTATTATTGATTTGGTCAGGCTGGTAGATGGTCCTGATGCGGTGAGCTACAGGTTTCTGCTGCCTTCACAGGGGTCCCATTAGTTGAAACTGCTTCACAGAAATCCAAAAATCCCTGATTCCACCATGAACCTTTCATAGTCAAACACTCGAGACTCTAAAAAAACATACATACAAATAGAATGTTATAATATAAAGCAGTAGTTTGTGTAAAATAAGACAAAAATACTGATTTAAATGGTTCTGTTTGTTAGTTTTTTACAGGTTACTACAGTAATCATGGCAGCAGACTTACCATCACTTGGCTTGAAACCAGAGGGCTCTGCAACAAAGTATGGCTTGGGATCAGCGGGCTGTGGGTCCTGCTCTAAGTCCTCTGGTAGAGGCACAAATGGCTCAACTGTGGTCTCGCAGCAGCAGGAGGAACACTTTAAGGCCTTCCATGCTCTCTTAAAGAATGAAGAAATCCCATTCTTCATCTTCTTCTTCAAACTGGTATGTTTTTCTAAAACAAAATGTTAAAAGATTTGTTCAAAAAGACCGAATCATTCTCATATTCTATACTGTGCTTGTATTTAATATCCACATAAATGTCCAAGTTTCCAGTGTAATTTCAGTCTCACCTGTGCTGTTCTCCACACTGTCTACAGGAGGCGCCTCATTGTCACTCCGTGCCTCCAGGCTCATTGAAGAAGGCCCTGTTGCGTACATGTTCTGGTTGCAGGAACATGCGCCTGTTTCTCTAGCAGGACCATTCAGGCAAGCACCACTTGGTTCCTCAGCAGAGGATGTGCCACTGCTAATGCTTAACAGATCCAGGCTATCGTCACTTCCACCTTCACCTATGAAGAGGTCGCTGTTAAAGCTCCATTCACCCAGCCTATGAACCGGTGTTTCTTTCTTGATGGAGAACGGGCCACAAACGATCAAGTCCTCCTCATCCTTCTCGGAAGTGTCGCTGCTATTGCTGCACTCATCTAGGCAATCAGCATCTTCTGTCTATTTGCAACAGGTTACAAAACACAGAGTTATTTTTATGACCTTGATAAAGCACGTACGCAACCTAATTGAGTATCTCTGTATCAAATTTTTATGGCTTTAGAATCTACAATCTGTTTTCATCAAGACAGAACTTTATACATGCAGTCAAAATATTTGTTGAGTTCAGTAAGTGTACCTGTTTGCCATTAGTTGAAGGAGTTTCCTCATTCACTGTGTTAAAGCCTCCAGATGCAGAAATTCCCATTGCATAGCCAAACTCATCAGATTCTAAAAAACACACGCATAAAGAACGTTATATTTTTTGTGTACAACAAGACAAATATAGATTTAACATGTTTGTTTTTGCAGGGTACCACAGTAATACTGGCAGCAGACTCACCATCAGTTGGCTGGAAACCAAAGGGCTCTGCAGGACATGATGAATCTGCATCGTCCTGCTCTTGGTCCGGCTCTGTCTCATCTGGTGGAGTCACAAAAGGCTCCACTCTGGTCTCGCAACAGAGCGAGGGACACTTCATAGCCTTCCATGCCCTCTTGAAGAATGAATGGATCCTGTTCTTCACCTTCTTCCTTAGACTGACATGGTTTTCTAAAACAAAGAAGTATTCACTTAACTAATTTGTTCAAAGAGACACATGCCCCCTCGGATTTTTAAACCAACTTTGAATGCAGCTTCCAAAAGACAAAAAAATATTTTCACATTTAATAATTAAGTTCCACGATTATTGTCGGTACAAAATGAATAGTGCCCCAGAGTTGTTGTCTTTTAGTGAATTTAGCAGTTTTAAAATATAGATAATACATTGTTACCCATTTTAGTAAATCATGGCCATAAACATAATTTGTTAATAATATATGTTTGAGTTTAAAATCATAATTTAAAAGTACAATACATAATTGGATCTGAAGACATTGCATTAATTATTGAATTGTGAGCTAAAGGAAATTTTATTACAAATAATAATAATTGCTTTTATGTAAGTATGGATTTTTTTTTTTCCCATTAATTTTTTTTTTTTTGCAATTTTAAGAAAAAAGTTTGCATCTTACAATTCTAACTTTTTTTTCTGTAAACTTGCAACCTAAACTTGCAATTCTAAGAAAAAAGTCAGATTTGCGAGATATAAATTCAGACTTTTTTGTAATTCTGAGTTTGCTTCTCACAATTCTAACTTTTTTCTCTAAACTTGCAATTCTACGAAAAAGGTCAGCTTTGCGAGATATAAATTTGGACTTTCTTTACTTTTTTCTCTAAACTTTAAATTCTAAGACAAAAATAAGATTTGCAAGACATAAATTTGGACTTTCTTGCAATTCTGAGTTTACGTCTCACAGTTAGAACTTTTTTTTTCCTCTAAATTTACACTTCTAAGAAAAATGTCTTTTTATATATATAAATTCAGTCTGAATTTCAGCAATTCTGAGTTTGCTTCTCACAATTCTAACTTTAATGTGTTTACATTAAAGTTACTCCATAACTTATTGTGACTAATTGTAAAACCCAAAATCACATGATCAGGCTTTTGTTCTAAACATCAGCAAGGTTGTGGTTAGGCCTACATGCATTTATTCAAAATGACTTCTAGATATGCAAATATGCAACACTGTAAAGGGATCTTAAATATGAGACAGAGGGTGTGGGGGTCCTTATACTGTAGTTTTTCTACTTCAGATCTACATATCCCAATTTCCAATGTAATTTTAATCTTACCTGCACTGTTGTGCACAGAGTGTACAGGTGACACTCCTATAGATGTAGACTCTATAGAAGACGCTTCTTTGTCACTGTGGACATCTAGGCTATCCGAAGGCCCTGGTGCATCTACAGAGTTGGAGGATGTATGGGGGGGATTGAGCAATGCGTTGCGCATTGGAGGACGGTAGATGATTCGGGTATCACAAGAGGATGTGCTGCTGATGCTCAGCAAACCCAAACTATCATCACTTCCTCCGTTACGCATTAACATGCTGCAACAATGCATTTGCGGATTCTGTCTACTGACAAATCCCTCGTCGGAGTGCGATTCAAAGCTGACCACACTTGCCCCTACTTCATCTTCAGATGTGGAACTGCTAAGACTGGACACTTCTATGTTATCACTATCATTACCATTATCTGTCTCATTATAGACACTGATGGTGCCTAGATCGAACACATCCAGTCTGTTAAAACCTTCTAACTCAATGGAGAAGGTGTCACTTCTTGACCCATGAAGGCTATCAGGGACACCTTCACTGTCTGCCACGCTGATATGGGATGATGAGGTTGACATGATGTCCAGTGTAGTAGAGCAGTCAAATCTGAAAATATTTGTAGAATCTTTGTGTATGTCGAATTATTGTAGAATATAGTCTTCACAGCATAACGTAAATGCAAGTCGCTTCAAAGCGTCAGGCAAATGCGTAAATGTACATGCAAACATGCACCTGCTGTATCACTCACTGGTCTGAAACAAAATGAGCTTTGCCGCGCTACTACATTGTGACGTCATGGAATATTCATAAGGTTAAATTCGAATAATGCGAAATTTGAAATACTCGCAGAACGAGCGAGGCGCGAGTGTTGCCATGGCGCCGATACATTAAACAAAGATTGTTTTGAATAGAATTTCTCATTTTATATTCATAAATGAGTGTGTCTTCAGCTACGGGAAATTATGCTTTGATAAGAGAGGTCTAGTTTAAAAACGAGTTCGCCGTAAAAACGAACAAAAGGACAGATTCCTACTGACGCGATCTGGAACTTCATTAAAATTATATAATAAGTTTTTACTGAAAATGATACAAAATATACATTTGAAAATCCATTATAATATGAATTGTTTAAAATTATGATGAACCAAGAGTGGAATTAGCCCGACATGTGTTAAAATTATTTATACTTAAAATTATTATATATATTATCATTTTATAATTGTCCTTCAGTTAGCAACCATTTTACCCCAATAAAGTTTGCCAATGGTGAAAAATGAAAGAAATGCTCCTTTTGGAGATCACAAAAAACTTCGTCAAGTCATTAATCAATGTAAAATGTGGCAACCTAATACTTTAACATTTGTATAAATTAAGGTATTCTGTGACAAGAGTTCGCACTATTCCACCAAAATAAAGAAAACGGATGGATGGATGAACAGACAAAATACATACATTATTTATTATATCCAGGGTTTCATTAACACCCGCAAAAATCAGCTGTGGCTGGTAACGCTGTCAAATCACTAGCCAATTTGGCAGGTTACTTTTCGTAAGTTATAGGTGCGTTCACGCCATATCGGAATTCCCGTAATTACGAGATTCCAACTTGTAAAAAGCGTTCACGTCCGCGTAGAACTCGTAATTACAACTTGTGAACTGGGAGTCTTCTGAGAGCTACGACTTGTACCATATGACCGCTGTACCACCTGACTAACGTAGGCTCTGTTTAGGCATTGATAGTGTTGCCATAAAAAAGCATAATTCCGAGTCTGAGGACGTGAACAGCTCCGAGTAGAACGTCACATGTTGTCATTTCAAAATTACGGTAATTACGATATGGCGTGAACGCAGCATATGTTCTCATTAATTTCTTGGGGAAGTTCATGCAAGCCAAATCTGCGCAGGTTTAGCGAAAATAGTGAACTGAGACATCAGGATGTATTAAATACAGACATTGAAATATGAAATTGTATATCGCGAAAAGCAAACAAAACAAACCTACAGAGTGCAGGCATACATTAACCATACGTATAATGTATATATTTATATTATTTCATATAGTTAATCAAAATTACACAAAGAGTGTCATTTTTCAAAAATCAGCATGGTTACAAATATATTTTATACAACAGATCAATAAACAATAAGTTAATATTAAGAGACTTACGTTTTAGACACCACACATTCCTGTTTTTGCTCTATTTCGCCAACAAAAATCATTTCAAACACAGCCACAGTACTGTTTTGTGTCTCTGAGCCTGAATTGACTCAACCATTTAAAAATGATTTGGTTCAATCACAGTGACTCACTAATTAAAGGTGACTTGCTGCCACCTACTGGCGGTTTTAACTTTACATTTAAAGTATCTTTTCATTTTTTTTATAATTTCAAATATCAACATTATATCTTTAAAATATCAAAACATTTTTTGTGTATTTGTAACTGCAGGTTAAAGCATTGCATGTCCCTCTAAGCTGCACTAACATGTGTAAATGCATCTAAATGCCACTTCATAATATGCAACGTCTGCAAAGATTAATTTTCTTGATACTGCTTTAATTTGTTTGGTAACAGCCTAAATGTATTAATATAATTGACTGATTTCCTGCAAGAATTTGACTGAAAAGATGATGCAACTTATTGGAAAAGAGTACTCCATCACTGCTGTGAACTGACCACACAGAATATGAAGAATATCAAAAACTAGGTGTCAGCCATCCATGGTAGTCTTTAAGATATTAGCACAATAACAAAATATCGTCTTATTATCATTATCGATAAAATCCCAGAAAATAGTGAGAATTTTTTTGTCAATATCGCACAGCCCTAGTACGACACAAAATGATTTTCACCGTCGCTTTGTCACATCCAGTGTAGACAGGCTCAAGTTCTTGATTTATTTCTGTGTTTTTGTTTGTTTGTTTGGCTAGTACAAGTTATGAATGGCCAGTAACTTAAGCTTTGGTAGCCAAATTGGCTGGTGAGTGAAAAAGTTCATTTTCATCCCTGATTATATCTATGGAATAGATGCAGGAGTTTTCTTAGCCGCTAGATGTCGCTGCTTGAACAGATACGCGTGTGAATGTCAGCCGAGGAAACGGTAATAATGGCGACGACCTGTGCGTGGAAACCGTGTGAAGAAACAGAACAGGATGCGCTTATTGGTAATTATTTAACATCTTAAACACCACGGCTGTATTAAAATACATTTTGGCGTTATTCGTCTATTCTGGTTTATTAATCCTACACTTCATCTCTGTAGTTAACGCACCCACGTGGAAACACGT